>JAHRHZ010000140.1:18253544-18264129 GCA_024137785.1 Ginglymostoma cirratum | reverse complement strand
GTTTAGGCCCGAAACGTCAAGTTCTCCTGCTCCTATGATGCTGCTTGACCTGCTGTGTTCATCCAGCCCCATGCTTGTTATCTCTCTTCAGTATGTGACAGGCATCAACAACCAGTTTCAATGGCTTTACATAATTTGGCACAGCTAAAATTGAAGCGAGTATTGGTACAGCTTTTAAGTTTTTAAAGACAACTTGACACTTGCGCTCATTCAACACGTTTGTGCAGGGTGCTAAGACAGTGCTAAGTTCAGAACAAATTTGAGAAAGAAACCACTCATGCCAGTGTAGTGTAATATTTCAAGTTTTGTTTAAGGCACAGGGAATTTCAAAATAGCCCAAATATTTGTTTCTGTAAATGCCACCTGGCCTTCTCCCACAGCATGGCCCAAATAAGCCGCCTTGGCCTTGTGAAATTAACTCTTAAACAAATTTATAACCAGATTGCCTTTTTGTAGATGATCAAACAGATTAGTTGAATGGTAAAATGATCTTCCCAAGTTTGGCTAAAAACAACCAAATCGTTGATGTAAACAGCAAAGTTAAAATGTTCTTCAATCAATTTATTGGTAAACCATTGAAACGTTGCTGGTGTATTTTTCATTCCATACTTTGCACTGATAACACCATCTGGTATCACAAAAGCTGAGATTTATTTAGTTCTCTTGGTTAAGAGTTTGCTAATACCCCTTACCAAGTCCAATTTTTGTGACAAACCTGGCACGTCCAATACATTTAATACAGTTCTCCAATCATGGTATAGGATATGACTTTGCTGCTTGTAGATTGTGCCCTGTGATGTTAAGAAATGCTGGCCAATTTGGAGACCCAGAGTACCAAGGAATGAGCTGGAGTCAACAGGTACCTGCTCAAAGTTTCATGCCAGGAATTGTTGCCATCTTGGTTCTCACCATTGCTTGGCAACATAGCAAACTGTATATAAATGAGCTGAGATGAGGTAATCATGAGATGTTAATGCATGCAAATATGCCCCTCACCAGTTACTAGTGAGATTCTCATCTTGCCACTTAAACTTTTTGTACAAAATTAGACTTCCTTTTTTGATGATAGGAATCTCATTTTTCCAATTTCACTATTTTTTTCTGAACTGATACATCAATGCCTCAAGTTGTTCAGCAGCTGGGATGTTCCCTTCTCTGTTTCGAAACTTCACCTTTAGATAACCATACTCTGCCAAAAAATTTCAGGCTGGATCTAAGCCAGTCGATAAGAGAGAAACCAACACAGCTTTCTTGATAGATAGAGTTTCTTGATTTTTGACTCGTAACATCTTCCACTCTCCATGTTATAGGTAGATTTAGAGAATCATAGAATTTTACAGTATAGAAAAAGGCCCTTCAATCCATTGTGTCTGTACTGACCCAGAAAGAGCTACCCAGCTAATCTCAGTCTTTAGCCCTACCTCCATAGCCCTCTAATTTCATCACTTCCAAATGTATATTTAGCAATCTTTTGAAACCTCCTATGGAATCTGCTTCTAACACATTTCGAAATCCTAACAACTCTCTGAGGAAAGAAGTTTCTCCTCATCTCAGTCTTAGCTCTCTTGCTGACAATCCTGAAATTGTGACCCCTTGTTACTGACACATCAACTGGTGGAAACAGAGTATCACTTTTTACGCTGTCAAAATTGTTCATAATTTTGAGTATCGCAGTAAGTTCGCCTCATAGTCTTCTCTGCTCCACTGAGTTTAAACCCAATTTCTCAAATCTTTCCATGTATCTAATATCCTTTGTTCCTGGTATCATTCTGGTAAATCTCCTTTGAACTCTGTCCAGGACTTTAATATCCTTCCTTTAATAAGTTGCCCAGAATTGAATATAAAACTCCAAATAATGACCAATGATTTATACAGGCGTAGCATTACCTCCTTGCTTTTATACTCTATGCCTCTATTTATAAACGTAAGGCTCCATAAGCCTTCTTAATAACTGTTTCAACTTGCCTGCTCACCTTTAGACAATCATGAACATGAACCCCATGGTCCCTTTGCTCCTGTAACCCTTCAAAGTTGTACAATTGAGCCTGTATTGTCTCTCTGTGTTTCTTCTGCCAAAATGCAGTACCTCATATTTCTCTGCATTGAAGCTCATTTGCCAGGTGTCGGCCCATTTGGCCAACTTGTCAACGCCCCTCTGAAGTCACTCAGAATCACCCTCAGAATTCTCCTTAGCTTGGTATCATCCGCAAATTTACAGAACTTGCTCTCAACACCCATTTCCAAATCATTTATATTAATCAGGAAAGACAAGGAGTCCCAATACTGATTCCTGGTGAGCACCACTTTCAAATCATCTCCAATCTGTGAAATGCCCATCTATACCTACCCTCTGTTTCCTATCTTTTAGCCAACTTCAAATCCATGCTGCCAAGGACCCATCAATTCCAAACATTTCTAATTTACTAACCAATCTGCTGTGTGGCACCATGTCAAATGTTTTCTAAAAGTCCACAGCAATATCCACAACACTACCCTCATCTATTACCTGTGTCACCTCATCAAATAACTCAATTAAATTTGTTAGACATGACTTGTGTTCTCTACATCTGCAAATATATCCTCATAACCTGAAATAAAGAGATTGGTTAATTACTTTGTTAAGTTTGTCAGACATTAATAGATCACAAAGGTTCAAGAAGGAAGCTTACTGTGATCTTCTCCAGGGAAATTGTGTATGGGCAATAAATGCAGGCGTAACGAGGTACACTCATTTTCTGTGAATTAGTTTTAAAAATTAGCAGCTTCTCAAACCCAATTTTCCTCACTCATTTACCTTATGTTAAAAAATTCAGTTCCCAAAATTAAAAACAAAACCTCGATAAAACACACATGAATCACAAAATTAGATATTCATAACAACTCTCCGATCTAAATTCTACTATAATCAGATTAATAAGATTTCTCAAATTCCATTCTACACGAAATCGTTAACATGCATCCTGAAAATTCCTTTAATTTTTCCTTTCAATAAAGTAAATAAAATGTGGGATCTGCTTTGAGTTGAACATAAACCATTTTCTGTAAAACAGATCTAAGCACAAAAAAAAGTGCCAATACAGAAAAGTATCGTTCAGGCCATGGATACATCATTTAGTTTTCATAGCTTTTCCTTCGCATTTGTGCCTCTTTGGACAATTTCAGAAATATTTCTCTCAGAAAAGCGTCACCCTTCAGAAATGTGGCTTTTCTGTCAATTCATCCATACTTGTCTGACTGTCTCACCAAAAGAGCTAAAAGTGTTTTCAAGATTTTTTTATGGTGGAGGAGTTTGATGGTGGCAGGAAAATCTACTTTTCAAAGCCTATGCAAACTATTTTCCTATGATTTACAAAGCTGTTGACCTCTTATCTGGAATTTTGTCACATTGAAGCACAAGTTACTTCTCTTGTATTGTTGCTCACAGTTTGAGATTTTGTAATTAACTCTAATTAATAATGTGGAATTAACTTCAGCATTTAAAAAGTTTAGCCTTAACATCATGACACATTATTTTGCCAAGGCCTTGACGTTCACCGTCAGTTAATAGTGTAGCAAATTTCCCAAACTAAATATTGCAGAAGGTCTGATGTAATGCCTCATTTCCCTAGAGATCTCAGACCTTGATGAAACCCCATCTTCATGCATGTGATGTATTAGAGTGTGCAGACAAAGGAACTTCATTTTAGCTTATAAAGCAAGAAGGTGTTGCATAATGTGGGAAGCAATTTGGGATTTTGTCCATAAACTAATTATAGGGAGTTAGCTTTTAAATATAGGGAGCTTTACTAGGTGATGTGAATTCTTTGCTTGATCTATCCATGCTACGTTATCAATTTTTAATCTAGTCACTTGGTAAAACAGAACATGTATATTACTAATAAAACATGTATTTGGTCAAAATAGGTTCAGTTCTAAGAGCAATGCCTTAACCAGAGTTAGTCTGTCTGTGTTAAAATGGAAACAAAACCTGGCATTTAACTGTCAATCAACATGGCTGGCACATTCTCCATATCAACATGTCTACCCAAAGCACCCATTTGCTAACCAATCAGCATACTTCTGTTTTGCAGTACAAATGTTGGTTTTCCCCCTAAATTGGTACTCTTGCAATTTGTCCAGATGAGATTAAAAAAAGCGGCAATGATGTGTCTTTTTTCAGCAATAGTCAAATTTAGTCTGGTGGATCAGCAAAAATATTCTATCATTTAATTGATTATTTCACAGAGTCAATTATTGAAAGCTGTAGTTGAGATAACAATGTTGATGTTTTCAGTAGCAAATTTCCCTCGAGTTATTACTTTGCTGCTGCCGAGACTTAATCCATTTTTCTATCATTTGTTGTGTGGTTTTGGGGAGTGTGGTTTTGAGGGGAACCAGTCGTAATGTTTTCCTGTCCCTCTCTAATTTTATCTTTAGATTTGTATTTAAACATCAAATACTTCAGAGGAGAGATAAAAGGTACTGCAGATGCTGGAGAATCCGAGATAACAAGCATGGGGCTGGATGAACACAGCAGGTCAAGCAGCATCATAGGAGCAGGAAAACTTGACGTTTCGGGCCTAAACCCTTCATCAGAAATGGGGGAGGGAAAGAGGGTTCTGAAGTAAATAGGGAGAGAGGGGGAGGCGGATAGAGGATGGATAGAGGAGAGGATAGGTGGAGAGGAGGCAGACAAGTCGAAGAGGCGGGGATGGAGCCAGTAAAGGTGAGTGTAGGTAGGGGGGTAGGGAGGAGATAGGTCAGTCCAGGGAGGACGGACAGGTCAAAGGGGCGGGATGATGTTAGTAGATAGGAGATGAGGGTGTGGCTTGAGGTGAGAGGAAAAACAGGTTAGGGAGGTGGAGATGAGCTGGGCTGGTTTTGGGATGCGGTTGGGGGAGGGGAGATTTTGAAGCTTGTGAAATCCACATTGATGCCATTGGGCTGCAGGGTTCCCAGGCTGAATGTGATTTGCTGTTCCTGCAGCCTTTGGGTGGCATCACTGTGGCATTGCAGGAGGCCCAGGATGGACATATTATCTGAGGAATAGAAGGGGGAGTTAAAATGGTTCGCGACTGGGAGGTGCAGTTGTTTGTTGCGAACTGAGCGCAGGTGTTCTGCAAAGCGGTCCCCAAGCCTCTGCTTGGTTTCCCCGATGTAGAGGAACCCACAACGGGTACAGCGGATGCAGTATACCACATTGGCAGATGTGCAGGTGAACATCTGCCTGATGTGGAAAGTCTTCTTGGGACCTGGGATTGGGGTGAGGGAGGAGGTGTGGGGGCAGGTGTAGCACTTCCTGCGGTTACAAGGAAAAGTGCCGGGTGTGGTGGGGCTGGAGGGGAGTGTGGAGTGGACAAGGGAGTCGCGGAGGGAGTGGTCCCTCCGGAAGGCAGATAAGGGTGGGGATGGAAAAATGTCTTTGGTGGTGGGGTCTGATTGCAGATGGCGGAAGTGTCGGAGGATGATGCGTTGGATCCGGAGGTTGGTGGGGTGGTATGTGAGGACGAGGGGGATTCTTTTTTGGTTATTATTGCGGGGACGGGGCGTGAGGGATGTGTTCTGGGAAATGCGGGAGACACGGTCGAGGGCGTTCTCGATCACTGTGGGGGGGAAGTTGCGGTCCTTGAAGAAATGAGGACATTTGAGATGTACGGGAGTGGAATGTCTCATCCTGGAAGCAGATGCGGCGGAGGCGAAGGAATTGGGAATAGGGGATGGGATTTTTGCAGGAGGGCGGGTGGGAGGAGGTGTATTCCAGGTAGCTGTGGGAGTCAGTGGGCTTGAAATGGACATCTGTCTCTAGGTGGTTGCCCGAGATGGAGACAGAGAGGTCCAGGAAGGAGAGAGAAGTGTTGGAGATGGTCCAGGTGAACTTCAGGTTGGGGTGGAAGGTGTTGATGAAGTGGATGAACTGTTCGAGCTCCTCGTGGGAGCACGAGGCGGCGCCGATGCAGTCATCAATGTAACGGAGGAAGAGGTGGGGTTTAGGGCCAGTGTAGGTACGGAAGAGGGATCTACTTCAGAGGAGATATGTGTTGTGATGTCAGGGAATTAATGTTCCAATATAAAAGCAGTGATACAATTCATATTCATTCCTACAGAATGTTATGTGGAATTTTGCTGTCCTCTAAATCATCAGATTAAGTTATGTGTTGGGGTTTGAGGTATTGTCTGACTTGCTTGGAGTCAGAATCAAAGGGTTTCATCTTTTTGAACTCTTCCACGCCTCCAAGCATATAATCAAAAAGCAGGTAGGAAGCATGTTGATTTCTTTGTCAAAATATTACACATATTGGAGTGTTTGATGCAAATGGAGAATTATTCCGATAAAATAGTAATTGTTGCTCTGTGGTGCAAAAAATGCATGCAAGCTGATTAATGAAATTTCACTATTTAAATTATGAGCTGCATCGCCTGATGTCCAGAACAGTATTATCAGTACTTTTGATATTGAACTGTTGTCTTAATATCTGGGAAGCACAGAAGAGCATAGCAAAGAAAAGTAATTATCTCCATTTTATTCCAAAAACCTTGCGCAGCAAAATAGTTACTTAAAATCAGAAAATTGTGATGATTTGGAGATAGTGGTAAATTGTTTTCCTCTTTTTTTAAAAGTATCTGGCTGCATATTTTCTCTTGTGCAGGAGAAGAAGAAAAAGAAAATTGTTGAGGAAAGAGAAAAATTTGTTCAAGAGATTTCAGAATTCAATGCTGAATATGACTTACTGAGTAACAGAATAATTACAGTTGAAAGTAAGGCAAAATCAAAAATACGTGATTTGGATACAGAAGCCTCACACCTGAAAAATGGTTTGTACATTTCTTATTGTATTTTTATAGTATTGAGTTAAATTTATGAAGTAGATTTTACATTACTAACCTTTGATGACAGTTTGTAAGTTTATTAAACATTATCATATTACTCTAGTTGATACTTACAACTGAATTCCATGAAGTTACATCAGAAGCTGATGCCAGCTGAAGATATTGTTTTAGTAGCCAGCTTATTGATGAACTAATGAATGTTATTTAAAACATGAAACATCAGGTCGTTTCCAGAGCCATTGCTTAATTTACCATTTCACAATTGTTGTGTGGAGTGTGCTTCTGGCCTGTTAAGTGTTGTGGAATCTAAGGTATCAGTGCAGGTTCTGGTTGGACTAGCAGGGACCTATAAAGCTTCTACAATGAATTTAGTTACCTTACTGCAACCGTTTTTCTTTAAATTCTCTTCCCGTACTATTCTATCCTCCCCAGTCCAACTCTCTTATACCATACCCATCCCATTGATTTCATGCCTCCAATGTCATTCCCATCCTCTTACACACTCTGCTTCTCCTGCCATCTCCATACACCATTCAATCCTGAAATAACTCCACAGAGGCTGGTATCCAGTGACCAAGTCACCCTTTATTTACCCATGGAAGAGTCCTTAACACAGATTCAGCTTCCTCAGAGCCAGATCTCAGTGTGAACAGAACCTCTGACACTCTTATTTGTCTATATTTGTCAGCCAGGGCTCCCTGATTCGACCAGATTAACAATCTCAATCAAGGAGCTCACATTCTGTGACGTTCACCTGGCTGACGTTCACCTGGCTGACCTCATTAAAATCACTATATCTCTCCCCCTCTGAGTCCGTGGACATATGCCGGTTCTTTTTTTTTGTAGCTACACCAGCGGCTTTTTAGCACCATGTCAGGTTCCTCTAACTCTGGATCTGATACAGGTGGTGTGTAATTGCACAGTAACTCACCTCTTGTGCCCAGAGTGTCTTGGAAGAAATTAATTCTCTTCTTCAGGTGGCAAGTCGTTAAGGCCGCAACATCCGTCACGTCCATCTCAGATTCCGAGGAATTTTCAATGCTTGACAGAGAGGGAGAACCCACAGGTTCCCGAACATTCAGAAAGGTAATTGAGGAGCCACAATTTGCTCCCACACCATTTGCGAGGTTGCAACATTCACATGGTCCACGTGCTTGTTCAGGACCGTCGCCCCTCCACGAACTTTATACATCACTGGATCTGACCACCATTGACCATGCCTGTTACCCATGCAGGGCCATTCCCGTGGTTCCTACACCAAACTTCATTCCCTGAGATAAAATGTCTCTCTCTCTTAGCAGAGTCTTGTGGCTGGCATTGGCGCTCCTGATGCCATTCCCCCCCACCACAGGTCCGGGAAGATCAGCTGTAACCTGGTATGAAGTCATCTTCCCATTGGTAGCTCTGCTTGAGCTATTCCTGTAGTTGCATGTGGGTTGGTCTTATAATCAAATTGGAACTGAGACAGTTTGGTATCTAGTGAAGGTGTAGGCTGTTTCTTTAAGCCTACCTTTAAAGTTTGGATTGCTCTTTCTGCCAGATCATTGGGATGGTGGATGTTATGGAGTTGTCCTTATATGACAAATACCATCAGTGGTACCATCTGTGGCTCAGTGGTTTGCCCTGCTGCCTCGCAGTGCCAGAGACCCGGGTTCAATTCCACCCTTGGGTGACTGTCTGTGTGGAGTTTGCACATTCTCCCCGTGTCTGCGTGGGTTTCCTCTGGGTGCACCGGTTTCCTCCCACAGTCCAAAGATGTGGTGGTTAGGTGGTTTGGCTGTGCTAAGTTGTCCATAGTGTTCAGGGATATGTAGGTTAGTTGGGTTATAGGGGCATGGGTCTGGGTGGGATGCTCTGAGAGTCATTGTGGACTTGTTAGGCCAAAGGGCCTGTTTCCATGAAGGGGTTCCACTGTAGGGTTTCCATGATTTGATTCCATTCGAATTTCGGAAATACTCAAACTCTCCAATGGTAAACATGGCCAGTTATCTGTGGCCAATGCTTCCAGGAGTCCCTGTATTGCATAAGAGGCACGCAATTTTTCTATCATCATCCCTATGCACATCCAGCAACTCTGAGTGGGCATCCACAACGACTAAACATATTCAACCCATGAAAGAACCTGCACAGGGTTTATCCAGCATGTGGGGGAGCTGCTGGTGATAATTTTTGCCCTTGTTGGCACTCTGGGCACTTCTCCACCAATGTGGCTATGTCTGCTTCCGGACATAACTTCTCGCAAGCATTTTAGAAACTGCTGGATGACCCTGGTGGAATTCAGCCAGTTTCTGGCATCAACTTTTGCTTGGGACGATTGTTCTTAATAATATGCCATCCTTTACTGTGATCTGGTTTCTCCAGGTCCAAAAAGCTTTCAGTTCTGCTTATGGTAGTCCTTTGGTTGACCGCATCATCAGCTCTAATAGATTTTGTTTTGCTTGGATCAGATCTTTCTGTGTCCGGAGTCTCATGTTGTCAGTGGTCTGCATGTACTGCATGTGTGTCTGTGTGTCTGTTGTCAGCATACGTCTGGGAATTCCCATTTAACTGCAATTGCAAGTAAGCATGGCTCATGACCAACTTCATCAAGGGCAGCATCCCTGCCCACCCCCTCCGGCCCCGGTTACTTTGCATTAAATCTCCTATGTTAGGGATTGGGTATTTATCCAGCTGTGAAAAGTGGTTTACCATTTGTTTGAACTTCCTACAAAGGTGAAACAACCCATCAGGCATCGGTATGACCTTTCCATTCTGCAAACTGGACTGGTTGGATGATTCAGAGATAGTAAGAATGCTGATGCTGGAGTCAGAGATAACACAGTGTGGAGCTGGAGGAACACAGCAGGCCAGGCAGCATCAGAGGAGGAGGAAAGCTGACATTTCAGGTCAGGACCCTTCTTCAGAAATGATTCCTTTGCTTTCCAGCATTCTGATTTCTGCCTGTACTTTTGCCCAGAAGGCAAATGGCACTGGGTGGGTTTTGCAGAATGTTGGAATTGCTTCCTAGTCAACATGCAAGGTAACCTTGACTCCTTTGGACCTTCCTGAGAAACCTCTGGGTATTTAATTAGGACTTCACTCAGCCAGCCATTTTTGAAAGTGTTGAGCCAATCTAGGTGAATCTCTCAACCAATTTCACCCCATCAAGCTTGGGCCCATGCCTTTTAGTACAGGATTTGACTTAGATTTTAGATTTTATTGTCACGTGTACTCAAGCTGTGGAGGTGCCAGTGTTCGACTGGGTAGACAAGATCAGATATCACATGACACCAGGTTATAGTCCAACAGGTTTATTTGAAAACACAAGTTTTCAGAGACTTGCTCCTTCAGGTGTTAGTGGAGAGGTGGAATCAGACACAGAATTTTATAAGTAAAAGATCAAAAGGTTGCACCACTGATGAGGATATATTAAACAAACCTAAGATGTTGTTAAATTTTTAATCAGTTGGAAGGTTTTAATTGATTCATACATATACGTAAATCCCCAAATTTCTTTCAAGTCACTGCCCTGAGAGAACTAAAGGTTTTATCAGTGCAAAGAAGAGGTGACATTTTAGGTGAAACAATGCATGTTAGGTATGAGGCCTTGTTTAGAATCTGTTTGTGTGTGGTTTGGAGTCAGACTGGTTTTACTTCTAAGGTAGGAATTCATAAAATGCCGCATTGACTGACTGTGCTTTTTGAACAAAATAGAATGTATCTGCAAGTATAAATTCATCCCATAGATGTACGTGTGTGTGTGTGTGTGTGTGTGTGTGTGTGTGTTGTGTGTGTGTGT
>JAHRHZ010000140.1:18223179-18253144 GCA_024137785.1 Ginglymostoma cirratum | reverse complement strand
GTGTGTGTGTACGTACGTATGCATGTGTGTGAGTGAGTGCATGAGAGTGTATTGTGTGGTGGGGTCACCTGTAGTGCGACATGAACACAAAATCCCAGTTGAGGCCATCCCCATGGGTACCAAACTTGGCTATCAGTCTCTGCTCAGCAACTCTGCTTTGTTGTGTATCCCGAAGTCTGACTTGGAGGACGTTTACCTGAAGATCCGAGGCCAAATATCCTTGACCACTGAAGTGCTCCCCCATGAGGAGAGAACATCACTGTTTGGCGATTGTTGCGCTGTGTCCATTAATTCGTTGTCTTAGCATCTGAATGTTTTCACCAATATACTGTGCCTGCAGCGTATGTGATAGACAATATTGGCCGAGTCACACATGAGTATCTGCCATGCACGGGTGGGTGGTGTTTCCACGTGTCATGGTAGTGCTCATGTCAAAGATCTGACATGTCTTGCAGAGGTTGTCACAACAGGGTTTTGTATAGTGTTGTGGTCAATGTTGTCCAGAAGGATGGTTAGTTTGCTGCAAACAATGGTTTATTTAAGGTTTCGCAGTTGTTTGAAGCAGAGAAGTGGAGGCGTGGGGAAGATCTTGTCGAGATGCTCATTTTCATCAATAATGTGTTGAAGGCTGCAAAGAACGTGGCATAGTTTCTCCATTCCCGGGAAGTACTGAATGATGCAGAGCACCCATCGGATGTGTCCCGTGTCTGTATTCTGAGGAGGTCATTATGGTTTTTCAAAGTGGCATGTTGGAACTGGCAATCGATGTGTTGAGCATCGTGTCCTGTTCCAATGATGGCGTTCTTCAACACTTTCAGGTGTCCGTCATGTTCCTGCTCATCCGAACAGATCCTATGTATGCATAGTGTTTATCCGTAGGGCATGGCTGTTTTAATATGTTTCGGGTAGAAACTAGAGAAATGCAGCATCGTGAGGTTATCCGTAGGCTTGCAATAGAGTTAGGTATTGAGGTGTCTGTTCGTGATGGAGGTGTGTGTGTTCAAGCATCAGACTGATTCTAAAGAGTGGTTGATGGTGGGATGAAACTTGTTGATATTGCTGTGTAGTTGTTTCAGTGATTCCTTGTCATGAGTCCAAAAGAAGAAAATGTCATCCATGTATCTGGTGTATGGCATTGGTGAGAGGTTCTGTGCAGCAAAGAAGTCTTGTTTGAACCTGTGCATGAAAATGTTGGCATACTGGGGAGCAAACCTGGTCCCCATGGCTGTTCCGTGTGTCTGGATGAAGAACTGGTTATTGAAGGTGAAGACGTTGTGGTAGAGGATGAAGCGGATAAGTTGTAGGATGCCATCTGGAAATTGGCAATTGAAGATATTGAGTACTGAGGCTGTGTGGTGATGCTGTTATCGTGGGGGATGCTGGTGTAGAGTGCTGAAATGTTCATTGTGATGAGGAATGTTCTTGGTTCAACTGGTCCATGTGTGCTGTGTTTTTGTAAGAAATCTATAGTGTCACGACATAAGCTGGGGGTTCCTTGCACAGTGGGTTTCAAGATACCCTTGACATAGCCGGTGTGGTTCTCACACAGGGTCCAGTTGCGTGATACAATGGGATGTCCAGGTGTGTCGGCTTTGTGTATCTTTGGAAGGCAAGTACCCTACTTGGGAAGTACGCAGGATGAGAGTGCTTAGGGTACTCTGAAGGACTGGATCAAAAGTCTTCACAAGTCTGTTCAGTTGTCAGGTATGTTCTTTGGTCGGATCGATAGGTAGTTGCCTGTAGTGTTCTTGATTGTTCAATTGTCTGTATACTTCCTTGCAGTAGTCCGTTCTATTCTGTATGATGATGGCTCCTCCTTTATCTGTTGGTTGCGATTGCCAAAGCATCCACATCCTTCTTGTAGTGCGCTGACCAGAACTATGTGCAATATTCCAAGTGTGGCCTAACTAAAGTTATATAAAGCTGCAGCATAACTTTGCTATCCCTATACTCAATGCCTCTTCCAATGAAGGCAAGCATGCTATAAACTTTTTTAACCACCTTACCTACCTACACTGTCACCTTCAGTGATCTGTGGATCTGCATACCCTGATCCCTCTGCATATCAATACACCGAAGGGTTCTGCTTTTCACTGTATAATTTCCACCTATACTTGACCTTCCAAATTGCACCGCCTCACATTTGTCCAGATTAAACTCCATCTAGCATTTTTCTGCCTATGCCTCCAACTGATCTATATCCTGCTGTATCCTCTGGCAATCCTCCTCGCTATCCTCAATTACACCAGTCTTTGTATCGTTTGCAAACTTAGTAATTAGACCAGCTTTGTTTTCCTGCAAATCATTTATGGAGACCACAAACTGCAAAGGTCCCAGTACTGATCTCTGTGGAACACCACTAGTCTTAACCCTCTATTCCAAAAAGCATCCTTCTACCGCTACCCTGTCTCCTATGATTAAGCCAGTTCTGTGTCTGTCTTGGCAACTCATCCCTGATACCACGTGACTTCACCTTTTGTACCAGCCTGTCATGAGGGACTTTGTCAAAGGCTTTACTGAAGTCCATGAAGATAACATCAACTGCTTTTCCCTCATTGATCATCTTCATCACCTTCTCAAAAAACCCGATCAAGTTTGTGAAGCACAACCTCCCCCACACAAAGCCATGCTGTCTTTTGCTAATAAGTCAGTTTGCTTCTAAATGTGTACTGATCTTGTGCTTGAGAATCTTTTTCCAGTAATTTGCCTACCACTGACGTGAGACTCACATGTCTGCAACTTCCAAGATTATCCCTACTACCCTTCTTAAACAATGGGACAACATTGGCTATTCTCCAGACATTTGGGACTTCACCTGTGGCCAAAGAGGATACAAAGATGTCTGTCAATGCTCCAAAGCAATTTGTTCTCTTGCTTCCCTCAATATTCTGGGACAGATCCCATCAGGACTCAGGGACTTATCTACCTTACTAGTTTTTAAGATGCACAACACCTCTTCCTTCTTAGTAGCAACTTCGTTTAGAAACTTGACATTCCATTCCATGAGATCGTCCTCCATCAATTTCTTCTCTTTGGTGCATACCAGCACAAAGTATTTGTTTAGGACCTCACCTACCTCGTATGGCTCCGCACATAGATTTCCTACATTGAGTGGGCCACCCCTTTCCCTGAAAACCCTTTCCTTGGCTACCCTCTTGCTTTTTACATATGTATAGAAAGCCTTAGGATTCTCCTTAATCCTATTTGCTAACGACCTTTCACTACCCATTATAGCCCTTCTAATTCCTTGTTTATGAGTGTTTATACACTTATAAATGCATAATGTTGCTACACATGGCGCTATCTTAGGTACCAAGGTACCTGGGTGCAAAAAAAACTTCGGAACAAAGTAATAAGAGAACTGAGTTAAAAAGTTAAACATTACTTCATAGAATAGTAGAAAAAGAAAAAATAAGTAATAGTTGACTTTAAAGCCGTTCATAGTTTAAACCAGGAAAATAAAGTTCAGTAGTCTTTGAGTCCCCTGCTTATCTTGCTCTCTGGGGAGACCTCAGTTGTCTGTTCTCAGTGGTAACTGAAGCAGCTCATCTCATAAGACACCAAAACCGAAGTTGTACCCTTAAACTCTAAATGTTCCCTGGTATCGGTTCTCAGTCTAATCATTGTCCTTTGCAAACTTAAAAGTTGGAGTCAAGAGCAAATTTTGTTAAAGACTAGTTCTGCAATCACTGAAACAGCCGCATTGGTTTCAACCTCCACTAGAACTGGGTGACCATTTAACCAAACACTTATTTTGTTTGGTTCTGATTTGGATGTTGCCAAGCAATGTAACCGTTCCAAACAAAATGTAAGTGGACTTTCCAGGGCATGCACTCTCCTGGATTCCAGCCTATGAGTTCTCTTACCGCATTTAGATCTTGAGGGATTCTTTTGGTGTCTCGAGTCAGCATACCATCAGCAAGTATAATGGCTTGCTGGCTCAGATCCTGAAGAAAATTTTAACTGTTTGGCCGAGGCTTGGCTTTGTTTTGGGGTTTTGCTGTGGGCTGATCTAAAGTCCATCTGTTCAGGATATCCTGAGTGAGGCTATGCAATTGCCTTTACTCAAATGCTGTTCCCCAAGCCCAGTCGGACTGGCAAGGGTATCCCCTACCATCGGAATACCCTGCAACTCATATGCTCCACTTGTCACATTTTCCAATGATAAAGTCAATTGTAACGCTTGTTTGAAGTCCAATGGGGCTTCAGCTTTTGTACAATTACATCAACATTTCCACATACGTCTGTCAACAGCCCATTAAGGGTTAAACCAAAGTCATATGCCTCTGCCAGTTGGCTTAACCTTAATAAAAATCCCAATATGGATTCCCCTCGTTCTCCAATTGCTGAGTGAAACCGATAGTGTCTCAGAATTAGAGGAGTCTTAGAGTCATAATATTCCTTAACTGTATCTGTCAACTCTTAAAAGGTTATAGTATCTGGTGCCTCAGGAAAAGTTAGGCTTCTGATAACCAAAAAAGCTATGTGTCCACAAGTTGTCAGAAGAGTTACTCGTTGCTTTTAATCTGCCCTAATATCATATGCCAGAAAAAAGTAACACATTATTTCTACATCATGGCCCCAGTCTTTGATGGCAGGATTGAATGAGTCAAGCTTCCCAAATAAAGGCATGATGCTAGAAATGTTTGTTCAGACTCAAAGCGAATTTCTTCAGTGAATGTGAATTTCTTCAGCAACATGCTTTTCTCTCATTGCCACTGAAATAACTCCATAGAGGGTGCTATCCAGTCACCTAGTCACCCTTTATTTACACATGGAGAGTCCATGATACTGATCCAGCTTCCTCAGAACCAGCTCTCGGAGTGAACAGAATGTCTGACACCCCTGTTTACATCTGTCAGCAAGTGCTCTCTAATATAAACAGATTAACAGCTCTAATCAGGAAATTTATATTCTGTGAGGTCCACCTAGCTGATCTTATTACAATTACTTATTACAATTACTACACATCCTTCTATGACATCCCATTCCTATCCTCCAATCCAAACTATCATGCCATGTCTTCTCCCACATTATCCCCTCCTTTCCCCCAGTGTTACTGGCCACTTCCATGCATGTTGTTCCCTTTTGCTCAATGCTGTCCATGCCATGTCTGCCACAAATGTGGGTACCCTTCGCACCAGTCTCTCCAACCAGGGTTATTTTGTTGTAGAGTTCCACTTACTTTTGACATTTTGTTTTCTCCACAAATCTCACTTTATCCCACTGTCAGGAAGAGAGATAGATTTAGCGGTTCACTTGGTTATATCTTGGGAAAAGACCCTGCTGACCCTCCTGTTAGGGAGAAAGACAGAATTGGTATCTGACCTGACTGTATCCTTGAAAAAAATGCTCGCACTTTGCCTGAGTGCATCCCAAACAATTAGAGAGACTTGGCTCCTCATTTAATCATATCCCAGGAAGCTTAAGTTCAATGAATTTTCCTATCAGTTGGCTAAAATTTCTCAAAACAACATCATTACAAACCGTTATGCGTCTCCTGCTACGAAAGGAATTAATTGCTATTGGTAACCTCAAAAGATGGATGTTTAATTACTGGTGCGAGCACGATGGTCCAAAAGATCTCTTTCCACACTGTAAAAACTCTACAACTCAATCCCAATTGAAGGTATGTCAGTAAATGTGCCTTATGGGGACCACATTCAGTTCACTTATTAGCAATTGAATTATATTTTTTAAAATGTAGTTATTAAATATTTTCCTGGAACAACATTTTTTTTCAAATCCTTAAACTAACTTTCAGAACAGCCTGGATATGCAAAATCTCTAAATTTTATGGAGTGGGTGTATTGCTTAGTACTCTGGGTAGTCTTAATGAGGTGAGGGAGTGGCTTTTACCCCTTATCTCCTGATGCACACAGGGCACCCCATAGCCCCCAGAGGACACATCAATTTCTTCCCACCTTCTAACCAGTCAGATTAAAAAAAAATGGAATACTTTTCCTACCACTCACCTGCCCAGGCCAATCATAGTATGATGTGGGTAGTGGAACTTCAGCTCAATTGATCTGTTAATGAACTGAATGGCTCAGTAATTATGTTTTAATAGATGACAGCTTGACTGATGATTTTGGCATTTGCCTCAGGATTGCATGGGAAAACACTGGGCTCATGGGCAGCAGTTGTTTTATGTGTTCCTTGCTGCCAAAAACATGCCCAGTTATGGGGTGCTTAAAGTTCAAAGCTGTGTTATTATTATACATTGAATTAATGTGAATATATGATTGATATGGAATCCTCAAACTAACTTTGCAATGTACATTATATAAGTTTGCTTCTCAAGAAGGACACCTAACTGTTGCAATGCCAGTATGTACTGTCCTATCACTGTTTTAGTGCAAGATGATTTACTGATAATTTGTAACATTTAGTTGTGAGATTGGTTTTCTGAATCAAAGATCTTCCCCATCCTCAAATAAGGTGCCTCAACCCTTCTCAAGAATTAAGTTATCCTGTGGTAAATCACTTACTTTCTGCATCATAAACTATATTGTGCACCAGGAGTCAGCTTTGAATCATTGTTCTTTCTAAAGTACATAAAATGTGCACATATGAGGTGTCAGTGTCAAAATTTGCATATGGAATATTGTGTTCAGTTCTGGTCACCTCATTATGGGAAGGATGTAGAAGATTGAGAGAGGGTGCAGAGGAGATTTACCAGGATACTGAGATAACAAGGTGTAGAACTGGATGAACACATCAGGCTAAGCAGCATCAGAGGAGTGCTGACGTTTCGGGCCTAGACCCTTCTTCAGAAATGGGGGAGGGGGCTACTGCCTGGACTGGAGGCAGGTCTTATGAGGAAGGGTTGAGGGAGCTAGGGATTTTTTCATCGGTGCAAAGAAGGATGAAAGGTGACTTGATAGAGGTGTACAAGATGATGAGAGGCATAGATAGAGTGGATAGCCAGGGCGGAAATGACTATTACGAAGGGGCACAATTTTAAGGTGATTGGAGGAAGGTAGAGGGGAGATGTCAGAGGTAGGTTCTTTACACAAAGTGGTGGGCATGTGGAATGCACTACCAGCAGTGATAGTGGAGTCAGATACTTTAGCGACATTTAAGCGACTCTTGGATAGGCAGATGGATAATAGTATAATGTAGGGTATGCAGAGTGGTTTGATCTCAGTAGGATAACAGGTCAGCACAACATTGAGGGCCTAAGGGCCTGTACTGTGCTGTACTGTTCTATGTTCTATGGTATAGGGTGACCAGAAGGCTGCTTCTGTTTTGTAGGGCTGAGTACTAAGTCCGTTGCTTTGTGACTTGGTAGCAAGGCCTCCGCCTTGTACCACATTTTTAAATATTTGCGCTTTATTTTTGCATGTGTTTTCACCTTTTTGTGTTTGGACTGAGCCTCCGTGAGTCAGCTATGCCTTTGTGAGTGGACTGTGTTTCTGTGAGTGGGCTAGGCTTCTGTGGGTGGGCCTTATCCTCGAGTGTAGTCCTGGCCTCTGGGAGCCTGCTGTGTTTCTGCAAGCAGACCAGGCCTCAAGGATGTACTGAGTATCTGTACGTATGCTGCGAGGTACGTGCTTGCTGCCTTTGGGAATGGACTCGGCCTTTGGGCATGGACTCGGCCCGTTATGTTTGGATTGTTTCATATGTACTGTGTTTTATGTGTCCCTGGGTCTAGCAGGCCTTACTGAGAGCCGGAAGGTGAGTAGGTTGTTCCAAAAGCCAGATGGTGCATAGGTCATCCCGAAAGCTGTTGCGCTGAGAGTCAGAAGGTGGGTTGGTCGCCCTGAGAGCTGGAAGGTTCGTAGGTCGCCCCGAAAACTGTCGTCCTGAGAAGGCGTAAGGATGGAATGTCCTAGTGGTGGCCAGAAGGCAAGTGGGAGCAGGGTAGGTGCTGGCAGGTGTGTGGGGATGGGCTGAGAACCAGATGGTACGTGGGGCAGGCTATCCTAGAGGTGGTCGGAAATAAGGGCAAATAAGGGCAGTCCAATTACTGGTTTGCCAGGGGTGTCAGTGTTGCATGTATTGCTTTTTTATTGTTTGTTTGAATGGATTTATCCCGTATATACTTTTGACTAAAGTTTTCTCTCATGGCGAGTTAAGGTGGGATTTGGGGTTCATTTCACTGTCCCCATTTCCCTGTAAATTGTTGTTTGCTTTGTTGACTGTTAGCTTGATTTGTTTTGCATTTTAGTACAGTTTAATAAAAAGAGTGTAACCAGGAGATTCAGAATCTCCTCAGTTCAGGGACTGACTCCAAGCTGGCTGGCCACAGCCAGTGTACTGTGCACAAGTAAATAAAGGGTGACTTGATGACGGGATACCGGCCTCTATGTAGTTATTTCAGTGGCGATTGGAGAAAACCTGTGCCTGAGGAACATTAGCTTGCAACAGTCATCTTGAAGTTGGGGTAAGGATTTCTGGCAACATGTGTTTATTTGGGAAGCTTGCCTCGTTTGATCGTGCTATTGAAGACTGGGCCCAGTATGTTGAAAGAATGCAGTATTTTTTTCTGGACAGATGATATTGGGACAGACGAAAAGCAAAGAGTAATCCATCTGACTGCTTGCAGAGCCGTAGCCTTTTTGGTTATAAGGGGCTTAGCTTTGCTGAAAACACCAGACACTAAAACCTTCCAATAGTTGACGGAGTTGATTAAGGAATATTATGACCCCAAACCTCCTCTAATTCTGAGATGCTTTCGGTTTTATTCCACTATTAGAGAACTGGGGGAATCCGTATTGGGATTTTTGACGAGGTTGAGACGCTGGCAGAGGCATGTGATTTTGGGTTAAACCTGAATGAGATACTAGGACACTACTTGGTATGTGGGATAAATGACATAACCACGCAGAAATGTCTACTAGCTGAAGCCCAACTGGACTTCACGCAGGCACTATACCTGGCTCTGTCATTAGAAAATGTGGCAAATGGAGCATTGGAGCTGTAGGACATCACAATGGAAGTAGACATCCTCACCTGTCCAACTGAGCTTGGGGAACACCACTTGAGCATAGGCAATTGCAAAGCCTCACACAGGGCACATCCTGAGCAGAGGAACCCGAGGCCAGTCCACAGCAGCACTTCACAATAAATCTGAGCCTAAGCCACTTACTAAAAGGTTCTTCAGAATCTGGGCTGACAAGCTGTTGTAGTTGCTGCCAGTATGTGGACTCGAGTTAGCACAAGATCTGACTTAGGAAAGAAAACTCGTAGGCCGTTACCCAGGAGAGTGCACACCCTGCAAAGTCTTTCTACATGTTGGTTGAAACAATTAAGTTGCTTAGCAACATCCAAATCGTAACCAATTAAAATTAATGTTTGGCTAAATGGTCACCCAGTTTCCATGGAAGTCGATACCAACACAGCTGTGTCTATGGTTGCAGAATCTGTCTTTAACAAGATGCGTTCAGGACTCCAACCCTTAGGTTTGTGCAAGACCTCAGGCAGGCTGAGAACACACACTAGGGAATTGTTGCAGATCAAGGGTATGACTTTGGTTTTGGTCTCCTGTGAGAAGCAGTTGGTGCAGTTAACCACCGAAGGTAGTAAAAGGCTCAGGCTCAGGCTCAGGCCAAGGCCTACTGGGACGACTTGGCTGAGAAAGATTCACCTAGATTTGCTCAACATTTTTCAATTAGGAAATGGCTGCCTCAGTGAAATCCTGGTGAAATACTCAGGAGTTTTTCAAGAAGGGCTTGGGACCATCAAAGAGGCTAAAACCACTTTATATGTTAACCAGGAAGCAATTCTGATATTTTGCAAGGTCTGCCCAGTGTTATTTGCCTTGCGGGCAAAAGTAGAGATGGAAATCGGGAAGCAGGACAGTGAAGGAATCATCAAGCCAGTGCAGTTTGCAGAATGGGTAGCACCCATCATACAGATTGTGAAGCCTGATGGTTCAGTTGGCCTTTGTGAGGATTTTAAGCAAACGGTAAACTGCTTATCGCAGATGGAAAAATACCCAGTCCCTTGCGTAGTGGATTTGTACGCAGAGTTGGTGGGTGGAGGCGTCAGTCCCATATGAAGCTGGACATGAGCCATGCCTACCTGCAATTATGACTGGATGAGGACTCCCAGCTGTGGTTAGCACTGCAGCCTCACAGCACAAGGGACCCGGGTTCGATTCCACCCTCGGGCGACTTTCTGTGTGGAGTTTGCACATTCTCCCCGTGTCTGCATGGGTTTCCTCCGGGTGCTCCAGTTTCCTCCCACAATCCAAAGATGTGCAGCCTAGGTGGATTGGCCTTGCTAAATTGCCTGTAGTGTTCAGGGAGTGTATTTTAGGTGGGTTTATAGGGGGATGGGTCTGGGTGGGATGCTACGAGGGTCCGTGTGGACTTGTTGGGCCAAAAGGCCTGTTTCCACACTGTACGGATTTTATGAAGTGTTTATATACAAGACTGCCATTTGAGGTATCATCGGCCTGCGCCCTTTCCCAGCACACCATGGTGAACATTTTACAAGGGCTACCCTAAAGTGCCATTTATCTGGATCATGTATGAATAATAGGGAAGACAAATAAAGACCACTTGGAGAACTTGGACATAGTGTTTAAAAGTTTCTTCCAGGCAGGCGTTTACCTTAGAAGGTAAAAACATGTGCTGCAGGCACCCCAAGTGATGTAGAGTCGACAAAACCGGGTTACATCCCTTGGAAGAGAAAGTGAGGGTGAACAAAGGAACCCTGGCTCCAATGTCTGTACTGGAGCTTAGGTCTTTCCTTGGGTTAGTGAATTATTACAGAAAATTCATATGTAACCTTGGCACCCTTACACCTGCTGTTGTAAAAGGGTCAGCCTTGGAAATGTTCGCATAGCTATGAGTGAGAAGTGAAAAAGCAACTATCGTCATCTAAGTTATTCGCCCATTACGATCTGAAGCGAGAGGTAGTGCTGATATGTGATGCCTCCCTGTTTGATATTGGGGTAGTTTTGGTTCACCAGTCACCCAACGAAGAGCAATACCTGATAGCATATGCTTTTGGACTTTGGCTGATGCCGAGCACAAATATGCCCATATAGAGAAGGAAGGTTTGGAGTCATCTTTGGTGTTAGGAAGTTCCACCAGTACTTTTACGAACGTGGATTTGGTGAAGTAGCTGCTCGGGCTACTGAGCAAGGCAAGGCAGTGCCACCTATAGGTTCTAGTAGAATTCAGTGTTGGGCCCTCATTCCCTGTGCATACAAATAAAAGTTAGAACACCAGTGTTAATGCTAATCTGCTAATGTGGATGCCTTGAGCCGCCTCTCATTGGCAGATAATCCACCAGTGATGCCTCCCCTGGAAGAGCAGTTTTGGTTTTAAACTTCCTGGATACCCTTCTAATCACCACTGACAATATCCGACTATGGACACAAGAAAACGCTATTCTAGTGAAACTAAAATAGCTGGTGGTAATGGGGGAAACAGAAGGACCATCGCAACCAGGACTGAAGCCTTTCTGGACCCGACGAGACCAGATCACCGTAGAGGATGGCATATTACTGTGGGGAGCCAAGGGTGGTTGTCCAGATACTGGCTGAACTCCACCAGGGTCATCCGGGGGTTTCCAAAATGAAAATGCTAGCAAGAAGCCATGTCTGGTGGCTGGGGTTGGATGTCGACATAGCTGTATTGTGGGGCAGTGCCCAGAGTGCCAATAAGAACAAAAATTGCCGTCACCAGTGCCTCCACATACGTGCAAATGGCTGGGTAAACCCCGGACACGGTTGAATGTTGACTCTGTCGGTCCTTTTCATGGGCTCAACGTTCATGTCATTGTGGACGCCCATTCAAAGCGGTTAGAGGTGCACAAAGGTCATTCAGCAAACTTGGGGATGACAGTTGAGAAGCTGCGAACATTATTCGCAATACGTGGCCTTCCAGACATATTGGTCATGGACAATGGGAGGTCATTTACCAGCAGGATATTTGAAAATTTCCAAAAGTCAAATGGGGTTCAGCCCATAAAGACAAGTCCATACTATCTATCATCCAATGGTCTAGCAGAAAGAGCAGTCCAAATGTTGAAGGCAGGCTTAAAGAAACAGCCTACAGCGTCACTTGATATCAAACTGCCCCAATTCCTGTTTGATTATAGAACCATGTGGAACGCAACAAAGGGATAGCTCCAGCAGAGTTGCTGATGGAGAGAAGACTCCACACCAGATTAAACCCGATACTTCCAGATCTGGGGGGAGGGCAAAATGGAAAGAGGAATGCCAATGCCAGCCACATGCCTCCTCTAAGTAAGAGAGACAGTTTATTTCAGAGGATAAAATTTGGTGGAAATGGCCTTGTATGGGTATAAGGCGAGGTTGGTGCGAGGTCAGGTCCCGTGACTTACAAAGTTCGGGTAGGTGATCCAGTCCTGAAAAAACCCGTGGATCACCTGAAAACTGTCACCTCGCAAACAGGACAGGAACAAAATATACCTGGCCCCTCAGAACAGCCAGAAGCCCTGTTGGAAGCTATAGGTTCTCCCCTACCCTGTCTGTGTCAAGGAAACCTCGGAGTTTGAGATACATAAAGCTCTGATACTATTACCGCCAGTAGAAGTGGAAGAAAGTCTCCCGAGACGCCCCAGACACAAAAGATGGGCTACGGTCCGGTACATGCTGCCAGATTCAGAGTCCAAGTCAGCGAAACTGGACCTGGGACGAAAATGTCAGGAAAAGCTACAAGAGAAATCCAGGCCTACATTCCCAGGCTTAGCGGGTGAGGGATGTAGTGATTGGAGCTAGGTGGATCTTGTTGACTATGAGATCCTTGATTGGTGTTGTTAATCTGGACCAATCAGGAAAGCCCTGGCTGACCAATATAACCAGGAGATTCAGAATCTCCTCACTCTGAGCTGGCTGGCTACAGGTAGTGTACTATGCATGTGTAAATAAAGTGTGACATATTGTCTGGATACCTGCCTCTGTGGATTTGTTTCAGATTTGGTGTGTTTTTGTGAAAGCATTTTAAAATTATTTGGGTCAGTCTTTTTGGAACTGTGATTTTAAACCAATATGTGCATCTGGAGTTTTAATGAAAGTTTATATTTACTGTTGGGTTTCTGATCAGGCAAAGAAAATGTTAAGCCATTAGCTTACCAGAAGCTCAGATAAGCAAATTTTATTAAAGATTAGTTCAAAACCTTTTGCATATTCTGAAGTACATCTGACTATGATCAGAAGCAAGTATAGTCTGTCATAGAAACAAAGATTGTTCAAAGCAGTTGAGGAAATAAACTTATTTCAGTCAAAATTTATAGTTTATATAACATTCTGACTAGGAGTATTTGATGAGAATTCTGTAGATTATTGAAAGATTGAGGAAGTCAATTGGGTGAGCGCTGAAGAGAATGGGTCTTCCAGCTCATGGGACTAGAATTGAGAATATTTAAATCAAACTTGCTAATTTGATAGGGAAGGAAATTCTGGATTTTGGTTAACTCTAAATTGATAGTATTGGAGACTAGGTAAATTTTTTGTTTTCTTTTGTTTTGAAATATTTCAACTGAGTTATATTCTTGATAGCTTTGTTTATTTTAGTTTTATTTCTTTTTGTAATGTGTGGCTGTTATATTATTTAAACTAAATCTGCAGCCTAGTACGCTTATGTTTCAGTGAAAGATTGCCACACAAATAAAACAATAAAGAATCTATCATGCCATATTTCATTCTGGCATCTGATCTGTCCGATAGTAATATCATAACAAGTGAGAGTTCTTGTTGGGATCTGTGTTCATTGAATTTAAGAGTGATTTGTGTCTCTTTAAAAGAAGTGAGTAAGTGGAGGTGCAGGGCATAAAGTGCCTGTGGGTGAAGTTTATTGTATGAATGTTTAAAATGCTTTTGAATGTTTCTAAGAGCTTTGTGTGAATAGAAGATGTAGCAGTGGATTATTTGAAAACTTTGAAGGCTAACAGAGCATTAGCGGTTAAACCATCATGAAGATATCTTCATAAAGCTATAAGGAGCATCAGAAAACTGAAAGTTCTGAATATTTTGTCTCAAAAGGAGAAGTACTTCATTATACTTCAAATCAAAGAGAAAAACCAATGAAGTTATCGAGAGACAATGAGGCGAGTCAGTCACTGCTGTCTGATGCTATTTATCTTCCAGAGGGGTCAAGAAGAAGAAAATATCAATTAGATGTGTACATTGGGTAGGATTAAATAGTATCATGTAAATGGATAAATTATTGTTGGAGCAAATACCTATGGAAAGAATCAATTTTATTTTGGGAAATGACCTGGCTGGTTCAAAAATCATTTGCCTCATTAAGGCTGGTGGAATAACTAATGGAGGTAAAACAAACTGAGATGTTACAGGAGGAATATCTTAGATTTTTCCTAACTATGTTTTGACTAGATCTCATGTTTACAGATTAGAACAGGATGAAGAGAAGTCTATGAAACAGGAAGATGAGATAGAAGTAGGTGTAGGCCGTTCGACTCCTCAAGCTTACTCCACCATTCAATACGATAGTTGATTATCGAGCTCAGTACCCTAATCCTTCCATCCTCCCACATCCCTTAATCCCTTTAGCCACAGAGCTATATCGGTTTTATTTTTGAAAACTCAGCGTTTTGGCCTCAACCAATTTCTGTGCCAATGGATTCCACAGTCCCACCACTCTCTGGATGAAGAAATTTAACCTCATCTAATGCTAAAAGGTTTATTCCTTATCCTTATACTATGAACTCTGGTTCTGGACTTCCTCACAATTGGGAATAGCCTTCCTACATCTAACTTGTATAGTCCTGTTAGAATTTGATAAGTCTTTTTATGAGATTTGCCCCTCATTCTTCTAAACTCCACTGAGTACAATCCTAACTGACTCAATCTCTCCTCATACGTCAGTCCTGTCATCCCAGGATTCAATTTAGCAAATCTTAACAATTCAGTTGTTGGATACAATATTCAACAATTTACATGAAAATGATGAAGGTAAGGAGAATGAGCTGATGTGTCAGCTCAACTTTATTCATAGAAACACAACATAGAAATCCTTAATTCGAAGAGTTATACCAAACAGATCATTCAGAAATTGAATCAGATCCAATAGCTGAGTGATGTTACAGAAAAGGTACTGGACCATAGAGCAGCCCTCTCATTAAAGAGCGATGATCAGTGCTGGCTTAAACTGAGGGTCATCACACCTAAGACGAGTGGAAGAAGTTGAGAAGGAGAATCCTTCATCGTAACCTCAACAGGTGCAGGAATTGAACCCGTGCTGTTGGCATAATTCTGCATTGCAAAAAAAACGTGTCCAGCTACTGGGCTAACCAACCCCCAATGAAGTACTAATGAGGAATGGAGACTACCTAAAGTGTTAAGCAATTAGTTTAAAGGAAGGTAGGATGAGCAGGTTTCTTTTTAAAATGTTAGTTCAAAAGCTGTTGACTAGTTCAAAGGAAACTTGACTGGGGTCAGAAGCAAATATGATTTCTCCAAAGAAGATTGTTCAGAGCAAATAAGGAGATAAGTTTTCTCAACGAAACTTCCAGACCAAGATTATTTTGTTAGAACTCTACAGCTTAGTAAAAGACTGGAAGCTTAAACTCAGTTGGTGAGTGATCCAGGGAGAGACTTCAAAGCTTATGGGCCTGGAATTGAGAAGTAGCTGTTATCATGTCAAGCCGAGATAACAAGGTGTAGAGCTGGATGAACACAGCAGGCCAAGCAGCATCAGAGGAGCAGGAAAGCTATTTCGGGCCTAGAGCCTTCCTACAGGTTTGTTAGGGAAAGAGTTTCTCTCAGCTTTGATTAACTGCAAAGTGATGGCATTGGAGAGTAGGTGGAACTTTGTTTCCCCAAGTGTTTTGAAATATTTCCAACTGTTGTATTTAGAAAGCTTGGTTTATGTTGTTTTTTTATTTCCTTTGTGTAAATTTCTTTCTGGGATCTGACTTGTCCAATAGTAACATCACCTGGGGCTATGACACCAGTGAACGCAATGCCGAAAGTGGCACATAATTTCTGGAAAATTGGTTTTAGCTCAGCAGATTCTCATCAATAATTTAAAATCTTGGAACTTTAATGGGTTATTAAATATTGAAGTTGTTAAATTATGGCCAAAACACACAGGTATTATCCTAATTTTTAAAAAGAAATAAAAATGCAAAATGTAATTATTTTTATTATTGTGTTTTAGATATGAAATGTCTTGAACAAAAAAATATTCGTTTGAATGCTCTCCAAAAGCAGAAAAATGAGCTAAAAGAAGAAATTCATCAACTCCGGAGCAACCTTCAAGGTTATCGACCTATTGGCTAATATTATCTGTTTACAATTGTGATTGGTGAACTATAATTTCTAATTAACATGTTATATGCTCAGATATTACCTAGCCGCAACATTATAGATGTAACTTTCCCATCGTGCTCACAGTAAATCAGATAATAGAGTAGATAGGAAGTAAGGTTTGAGACCTTTTATGGGTCTGAAGGGATCTAAAATATTTAATGCTGCTGAGTGTCATAAGCACCATTCTCTCTCTAATGATATCATACGGACACGTGGCAGAACAGCAGCTCATACTTTCTGTGACCATTCCTAATGTATCAGTGTGACCCACATCTGGTGATGAGGCATTCTGCCAAATGACTATGACAGTCTACACAGGGAACCACTCGTCAAGATCAACACTGTCTTTGTCCCAAAGGGTCTCAAGGACGCTACGTGCTGACCACTTCCTGATGGGCTTCTGGTCAAAGGTGTTTTCTTTCCCAAATTTCTCCACGAAAGACAGGTGCTGTGGAAAGGTCCAACTACTTGGAGCGATCCGCGACAACGAGGCCAGGCCTACCCTTCACAACATCGGGGACTGGTAGAACCTCAGTAAGTAATGACACTAAATTGGTGGTGAAGGGCTCTCCCTGTGAGATCCTTTATGCTGCCCTCTTAAGTGACTGCAAAGGGGACGAGACTGTCATACACCTCCTTCTGGGATGTGCCTATGCAAAGAAAATTTGGAGACAAATGGAGTGGTTTTTGTCAAGGTTCGTCCAAAGCCAGCTCCATGACGTGAGACAGTGTGCTGTACAGTCTGTTCCCTGGGATGCACACCAAGGCAAAGATCAACTCCACCCGGAGGATCATCAACTCCGTGAAAGATGTTCTTTGGTCTGCCTGAAACTTGCTAGCCTTCCAGTTGAAAAAGTTGACCCTGACTGAGTGTTGCAGACTGGCACATTCCAAGGTCTAGGACTACATGCTGAGGGACATACTAAAGCTTGGTGCAGCTGCTGCCAAGGTGCAGTGGGGAAAGACCACTATATAAGGTCCTCCTGCCAAAGCATATCAGGGACCCATCCAGTAATCAGTGCGTTTTCGTGGTGCTGTGAAAGGGTGGCAGATTGTTTCTTTTCCTGTCTCAATCTATAATAGGAAGTGTTGAGATGGAGATGCATGGCGGGGGAGCTAGTGAGTGGAGTTTGGGGGGAGGGATTGCTGGAACGAAGGATGTAAGCAGTGGATTACACCTGGACTGAAGTGGTTCGGCTGAGTTTAGTGTTTTCATGAGGAGTGTGAATAAATTAGACAGAATGTCTGGAAGAGAGTTTGGGACTTAAAATTGTAATTGTTGGAAGTAACTATTGAGGTTACAAAATAGAGCCGTGTAAAGGTTGAAAGGTAAAAATAGTTGTTACTGGTTGAGCTAGTAATTGAAACAAAATAATTAATTGTGGCAGTGAAGTATTGGACTGAAAGAATCTTGGAAAGGGAAGGAAGAGAAAAGGAAAAACATTAGTTAAGGCTATAAAGTGCTGAGTGGATTCTTTAAAAAAAAATGTTGATTGAGTTCTGTATGACTGCAAAAAGGACAGGTCCTTTAAGAAATTAGTGTGGCCGGGGAGCGTGTAAGAAGAATCAAATATGAGAACATCTTGTGTGAGATAGTTAGGAGTACATTTGTAAAAGATCCCATAGCACTGTTCCATAAAAGGGCCATGGAGTTATTCCTGACATTCTGGCTGATATTTATAAGTTTGGTCAACATACAAAAGGTGGTCATTAACCGATCACTATCACATTGCTGTTTGCAGGAGACTCCTTCGCACAAATTGGCTGCTTCATTCCCTAAGTGACAGTAGTGACTGCTCTTTCAAAAAAGTGTACTTTATTGGCAATAAAGCTTTAAAATATCATGAAGTTTTGAAAAGCACTATATTAAATGGATTCTTTATTTCAATTTTTGTGATTAAAAATATGTCCATAATAAGATAGAGAGCAAGGATTTTCACTCAGTGACATGTAACATACTATACATTTCTGAGTCAGGATAATGCATGACTTAGATGGAAACTTAAAGTGGTGGTATTCCCTCCTTTCTTGCGCTCCTGCTGTCATGAAGGGAAGTGGCATTTCTAAGAAGCTTTTTGGGTTGCTGCATTACATCTTGTAAGTTGAGCTGGGTGACATCAAAAGATTGTGAATTGGTGAGGATAATGGGTGGTTATGCATCTGCCTTTTCCTAATGGAATATTGCAAGAGATGTGCAGGGAAATCTGGCAGCCTGTCATTCTCTATTAGCATCCAGGGGGTTTGTCATTGACTAGAAGCTACACCGGACTAATCAAATAAATATGGAGTAGGTCAGTGGTGTGGACCCCTCCAACTAGTGATTCACCTCCTCCAAAGCCTGTTCACCATCTATAAGACAGAAGTGAGGAGTGTGATGGAATATTTCTCACTTGCTAGATGAGTACAGCTCCAACAACACTTAGGAAGCTGGGCACCATCCAAGACAAAGCAACCTGCATGATTTGCACCGCATTCACAAACAGCCACTCTCTCCACCACTAATGCTGAGTAGTGGCAGTGGTGACATCTACAAGATGCACTGCAGAAATTCATCAAGGCTCGTTGGAGAGCACCTTTCAAACCAATTACCACTATTATCTAGGAAGAAGGGCAGATACATGGGAATGCCACCACCATCCAGATTTGGAAATGTACTGCTGTTCCTTCAGTGTTGTTAGGTCAAAAGTCCTGGAACTACTTCCCAACAGTGTTGTGCGGATACCTATACCAAATGGACTTCAGTGGTTCAAAAAGACAGCTTACCACTAACTTCTCAAGGGCAATTAGGTAAGGTCAATAAATGCTGAACCAATGACATCTACATACCATGAAAGAATAACAAAAAGCAGTGACACTATAGCAAAGTGTTTGTTCAGTGATTGTCGAAGATTAAGGTGATAATGCGGGAGGAAATTAAGCAATAGCAGATGTGACTGAGAGATCATTGAGCTATTTATAAATCAGTCACCATAAATGTGCACATAATAACATAATTCTTAATTATAAAAGATAGGGATACGCTGTAAAAGTCCAGAAAAGTTCACATTTAACCTCAGCTAGAGTGATTGTGATTTAAAAACCAAAAGAACTGTGGATGCTGTAAATCAGAAACAGAAACAAAAACAAAGTTGCTGGAAAAGCTCAGCAGGTCTGGCAGCATCTGTGAAGGGAAAAACAGAGTTAACGTTTCGGGTCCGGTGACCCATCCTCAGAACTGTTCTGAGGAAGGGTCACCGAACCCAAAGTGTTAGCTTTGTGCTTGTAATTTAATTGGTTTAGTTTGTAAATGAAGCTACAAAAATCAGAGCTGAGGTCATTTTCAAATGTGGGAGTATTGAGTTATTGTACATGGATTATTTCTGACTGGTAGGTTTCTGTGTTATCTGCGAAGATAGAACTACCATCATTGTTTTTCAGGTATTGAAGATGAGCTGACTACAGTTATTTTTAACACAAAGGCTTTGGAAGAAGAAAAAGTAAAAATTTGTCAAAAACCACAAACAGATCCTGAGTTCTTACGGTAAGCAAATTTGGATTTAATTACATTTTTGTTTTTAGTTCCTTTCCTGCTTAAGGCTTTAAAAAGATAATTTAGACATTTTCTCACCCTTACACAAAGTTCCTTTTTCTTGTAACAAATAAAAGGGTTTTTTCAAACATATTAATAAATTATCATTCTGACTTCTGGAAGGAATAATTATTGGAGTAAAGCTATACCACATATAGCTATACATGTAAGTATACCTAGTTTTCTTTCAGAAAATAGTAGTAGGCCTTCTTGACTGTGCAGTCACTGAAAGTGACAAAATCACTACACGATCAGAAGTTCATTGAAACATTCACAAAATTGAAAAAGGTTAGGTATTCTGCAATGAGTGACTCATCTGATTCCCTCAAACCTTTCCAGCAGCAACAAGCCACAGGAGTGTGGTGAAATGCTCTGCACGTGCCTGGATCTTCAATAATATTCAAGAACCTCCATACTGTTCAAGAAAAAACAGCCTGCTTGATCAACACTCTGACCAATATCTCTCACATTCCTTCCTTTCATCACTGGTACACTGCATCTGCAGTGTGTACCAGCTTCAAGACAGATAACTGATTTGAGAAGGCTTCTTTGATAGCACTTTTCAAACCTGAATGAGAAGACCAAGTGAAGTGGACCCATAAAGCTAAAGCAGAAGTTGCTGGAAAAGCTCAGTAGGCCTGGCAGCATCTGTGAAGAGAATTCACAGTTAACAATTTGAGTCTGGTGACCCTTCTTCAGAACTGATAGGAGCTAGGAAAATATTGGTTTGTATGCAGAAGATAGGGTGGGCGGAGGGGGTAAGGAGTAAGCGATAGGCAGGGATAGAGCTCAAAGAGAGAAGAACAGTTGGACAGATAAGAGTGGATAACGATCTGGCTAGGAGAGTGAATAGCTGTTAATAGAGACAGCATCCGCAGTGCTTTCTGTTTTTACATGAGGCTAAAGTTTGCTTTCTGAGACTGGGTGAAGGCAGGCATAAAAGTGGGTGAAATACTTGCTTTGGGTGGGTTGAGTTGTCCTACCTGGTCACATTCTTTTCAGATCCATATATTTTCATGCATGGGGTAAATCACCAAATATTATGGTTTTGTGGGTAGGAGGTTCTGAAGACCTCCAACTCCATCATCCAAGTGCAATATTTTAAAAAGCACCCAAAGAGAACTTCACTTTTGGCAACCCAGGAGGCTCAGTTAAGTATGCTTATCCCTGCCACCCACTCCTAGAAATGTGGAGGCTGAGGGGTGACCGTATAGAGGTTTATAAAATCATGAGGGGTATGGAAAGGGTGAATAACCATGATCTTTTTCCTAGGGTGGGGAATTCAGAGCTAGAGACTCCCTGCTGTGAGGAGGGATCATCGGACCCAGAACGTTAACTCTGATTTTTTGTCACAGATGCTGCCAGACCTGCTGAGCTGTTCCAGCAACTTCTGTTTTTGTTCCAGAGCTAGAGGGTGTAAGTTTAAGGTGAGAGGGGAAATATTTAAAAAAGATCTGAGGGGTAACATTTTCATGCAGAGGGTGGTATCTGTTTGAATGAGCTGCCAGGGAAAGTCATGGGGGTGGCTACAATACAATATTTATAAGGCATCTGGATGGATATGTGAATAGGAAAAGTTTAGAAATCTATGAGCTAAATGCTGACAAATGGGACTAGGTCACATTGGGATACCTGGTTGCCACAGATGAGTTGAACTAAAGGGTCTGTTTCTGTGCTGTATGACTGTGTGACTTCATGTCTTAAAACTCATCAAAAGCCAGCCCCTCACCTTAGCATTGCCTCCTTTTTGAGGTTTTCTTGTAGGATAGCCATGAGAGAAGGGATGTACTGTTTCTGAGGGTTGACAACGCATGGTCATTCTGAATAACCAACATAACCTGGATCAAGATAGATGGAGAAATGGTCAGTGCTTGGTGGAATGTTAAGAGACACTGGATTTAGAACCACTAAAAGATATATGATCTGCTACAACTGGCAGTGTATGTGCTACTATCTACTCAGTATGTCATGCTCATAATACAAAGGGAGCTACAAAACACGTGCACCACCAGTCTACTGGCTTGAGAACCCACACATTCACTAGCTTTTCGCCACAGGTTTACTGAAGCTAAGGGCACATCAGTGAAGCTTTATTGATTCCCATTAACTCGAGCTATTTGATGACATTGAACCACCTCACAGTCAGATCCCCTTAACTCATAAATACCTCCATAATTCATTATGCTTACAAGTAACACATTGAGACAGTCATAGATTTAAGAATTCACAACTTTACCTGTAGTAAACAATGAAGCCAAAGTGTCCATGTGTCTCTTAATGCCTCATTTCTTCTTCAGCAGAGGGACATGCATTATTAGCATGAGAATGCACAGACTAGGGATATGCCTGACATAAGGCTCCTGACCAAACCTTCCCCACCCGCCAAACCCCACTTTGAGGAACAGGCTGTTGAGCTGGCAGATGCAGACAGGAGGTGTACCTGTATCAACAGGATAATGGATGTCTATATCCATTCACTGAACAAATCTCTAAGGAACTCCTCCCAATTGTACATGAAACAGTTACACCTCGACAAAACCTTGAGTGTGGGTGACAACTCATAACACAAGCAGATCTTTGCAATTTTCTTTGCTGCCACTGGATCCCACTCCCATGTCAATAAAAAGAACTTGAAGAGATCCATCCATAGCCCATCTCTAACAACCCCTCACAGCATATCTCTGAGAATGAACTGTTGGGGCTTTTAGTTGCAACTGTTCAAAGGCCTCCTCCTCATAATTTGGCAGTGTAGGCACATACTGAAGTGAATGTAACATATCTAGCGTTGTGGTCATATTCTGGTGCGCGCAGCACTGACAAGGATTCACAGCTAAAGGAGGAAGAAATGGCTAAGATCTCTGGCACCCAGAGATTTTGGACCGTCAGCACCTGCTGATTGCCATGCAGATAATGACCCTCTGAATTCAGCAATTAGTGAGCTGACAGAGATACTGAATCAAGTAGTAGAACAATGAGCAGAAGTGTGAGAGATCATGCACAGATTCCACGATGTGCACAAAAATCTGCCCAGGTTCTGTCTGTTGTGCTTCTAACATGCAAGCTCTTGGCTGCTGACATGGAGAGCCAGCTCTTGCAGAAAAGTCAATATCTGCTGGATAAGCGTGGGAACCTTAACTCACATTGCTCAAGCCAGAGATGTTTTGCATCATTGGCTTGGTGACAGGAGATCATAGGTAATTGACTTCTCTCTTGGTTTTCCATCCACTGAAGTGGCAAGGGAGCTGCCATTGTGCACTGACAGGAAAGGGAACAATTTATAGACGCCAGGATCGTCATATCAGGCCAAATCACGATTTATGTTCAGCTTCTCCCATCTCCCCTCTACCAGGACCCAAAAGACTTTTGTTAAGTCAGATCAAGGAGTTTTCACCTGTACAGGAGCCTCCCAGCAGTGAGGAGCCTTGTGGACCTAGGTCTTACAGAGAACAGTCATAAAGTCATCTGAGGCAAAGTGGCAAAACAGTCAGGAATCCTCAAGCATAGCTGTGGCTGCAGAGGTGGCATCAAGATATAATGGTAGGAGAACATGCTCACATTGACTGTTGTCCTCCAGGAGGAATATAACCTCTGGAATGCAAGGCATTAAGCTACGTGGTTAGGTTTCAGCTGTGAATTAACATAATTCAGCCTACCTCTTGCAGAGTAGATGGATGCCCCTAGCAACTGAAAGTTTGAGCTGTGCATGTGTGGTCCCTAAGTAACCCTGCAGAATACCACACTGATGCTCTGGCTAGGAAACGGAACAGATTCTTGGTAAAAAGGGAACAAATTCAATTACAGTCCATGGCAATCAGAGTATCTTGTTGGTAAACACTTAAATAAGAATTCCTTGAGCACAGGATTATCTCTCCACATTTAGCTAATATTTCTGAGTGTCCACGGATGTTCATGCAATATAACTCAGTCTCAAGTCCAGCCACAATCAGGTTTTTATGGGCCTTTTCTCCTTGTCTCACTACTGCCCTGATTTCTTCAGATACCTCATCATACATTGGCTCCCTTCCTTTTTCGTCATCTTCTTCATCTGAGGAGATGGATCTGTGTCCCTTTCTTCTGAGTTCTAACCCTATCATTTGAGATGGGTTGTGTAGAGTACAGCAAACAATGACTATTCTTAAGACCCGGCCAGGCAAGCACTGGAGTACTGTTCCTGAACAGTCCAAGCAACGGAAGCACAATTGTCTGTTCAGTGAAGGCCCTATTGGATGTATGTGCTGCTTTGTAGCCAAGTTCAGCATCAGTATGAACGTTTAGCACAGGGGTCACTAGCCGTGCCTCTTGGGGGTTTCTCTATTCACCCATGAGCCAGCCCTGGAGATTACATGGTTGGTAATCTTTTGCAGAATGTGGGAGTTCAGAATGTGACAGCTCCCGAGATAGCAGCCACACTCCTGCACGAATTGTTGTCTGTGGTTGCAAACAAGCTGGACATTGAGGAAGTGAAATTCCTTTCTATGCACACTTTCAGTGTCACATGCTCACAGTTGGGAAGCCCAGTGTTGGCTGAAAATCTGTCAGCCCTGGCTATCTTGAATTCTTGGGTTCACGATGATCAGAAAAAAACTGTTGCCTTCCTGTAAAGTATGTTGGTGAACTTCAGAATGCACTTGTGGGCCACCGAGTAGGAGATATCACCTGTGTAAAGTTTAAGATTGAAGGGAGTTGGAGCTGTAGAATTTCCATGCAGCTGCCATCTTCAGCACCACAGACACAGTGCATCCTCCCAAGCCACATGGCTGCAGATCTGCCTGCAGAAAGTGGCAGATGTAGGTGATAGTTTCTTGAGTCATGAAAATGTCTTCAGCACTGCCTTTCATTCTTCTGCAGGTAGCTGGAACTCCTTCTGTACACCTTTCTCAGTAGACTAATCAGCAGTGCAGAAGAGAATGGCTGCACTCTTCATGTACTGTGTGCTAATCCACAGCTACAGCCTCCTCAGCCTCTTATCTCTGATTCTGTTGTCATTATCCTCTCCTTCTCCTTTTACTTTGTCCTAGCAAAGCTAAGATAGCAGCTAGTTAAGTAAATCAAATTTGTATGATCTGTGAAAAAAATCTCACGATTGAGATGTATGCTTTACGTTTGAGATATTGATTTGGCAATATAACTGTTGGACCTTTATCATGTCGCTCATGTGTTGTGTGAAAGCATGCCCTAAAGCATCTCTACGCAGTGAGGTGCATCCTCCATGACCCATAATCAATGCTCCCCTTCCTGATGTTGCTATGTGCAAGGTATTTGTGTCGTCTTTTGTTTTCCATACAGAAGGCAGTTAGCTTGATGTGACTCTTGGTTGCCCTTTATCATTAATCTATATGATGGAGCCCTCCAAATTTGGAATGTACAGTCTACATAATGGTTTTATGCTCATGTCCTTAACGTACATATACATGGTCTGTGAATTTTCCTGTATGGTTGAATTTATAAGAACAGTCCCATTACCATCAGCATTGAGGGTGATTATTAGATGTCCTCCTTGTCAGACGTTAATGAATAACAGGACATGTTTAGGAGAAGAGGTTGTATGAATCTTTGTTTTAGTCACCTTTACTCTGCAGCAAATGAATTATTTCAGTGCAAAGGCCTTAACTGAGTCCTTATGCAGTAGAATTTTTCGGGTTCTGTTTCAGTACTCTCTGTTAGGTGTGCATTGATGTGCATTGAATAGATTTCAAGTCCATCCTGTTTGCATTGCACATTCTCTGAAAGGCCTTACGTTGAAGACCAATTTAGAGAAAGATGATACAATGAACTTTTCCTTCAAATCATTTACCCTTTACCCTTCCTGTCTAAAATACACTTTTCCTCTCATAGTTGTAGATGGCCTATTCCCTTCATTTGGTATCTCAAACGTCTTTCTCCAGTATCCCCTGTGATTATCAGCCCTTTTACCAATCTTCTGTTTTTGCTCTTCTGCCTGACCTCACTTTGATTCTAATTTACATGCCCTGCCTCACCCTTTCTTGCTCCCTTATTCAGTTTGTTGTGGGCAAATCACCACAAGCTACTTATTAAGAAATATCACAGATAATCAAGTATTAAAACAATAATTCAAACTTTATTGCATGTAGCAACCAAACGTTAGACCCCTCAAGTAAGCATGCATAAACCTATGACCCAACTTAGCTGTTATCTGATTAATGGTGAAATCTGGCCAGAACTTCAACCAACAGTGATCCGTCACTGGAGATTACCAGGGTTCGGTCCTCTTGCATTGTTGTCTTTGAAGGTCTGCTGTTGAGTTGTTCTGATGTTCGATTCTTATACAGATTTTCGCTCTTCTGAGGTGATGTATTGATTTTTTTTCTACAATTTTTTTACAATTCATACAAATTATTGCAAGTCTGCAGTTGGCTTTCTTATCAAAAGTAATTTCTTTGTTTCTTGGTACATTTGGCCTTCACTGTTTGTTCGAAGACACAGCATTCCTATAGGTAACTACTTAAATTCTTCTACAGGGCAATTAGTTTTCCTTGTAACATCTAGCTTATCGTGCACGTACCAAAGCAGTTTTGTCTATGTAGCTCCCACTCCCAGACATGGCTAATTGCTTTCAATTCCTGTATAAATTTGGTCCTGTCCTTTAATAGTTTATCCCAGACAGAGTTATTGCTGTGTGTAATAGTCTATCTTTTGTTGATTCATTCAGTCCATGAGCAATTATTAAAGTTCTGAAGTCTATAATATCACAAGTTGCATTGCTCTTTCTTCCTCTCCAATAGACCTAATTACCCTATTGGGTTTCCCACCTTAATGTGCAAATCTTAAGAATCCTTATCCCCAGTGAACTAGTTCCAACTCCACCTGTACTATAAGTATAATGCAAGACTCTCTCATGCAATGATACCCACTTTTGTGGATAATATGAAGCTGGGAGAAGGGATCTGTATTCATGCAGCACTGACTCTGCTGTTATCTTCTATGCTGTTATTTGCCACGTGACTGGTGATGCATTTGTCAGAACACGGTCCAATGTCAAACGGCCCAGATGAGTCAATACATGACCCTCCTTGTTAGAATGCTCCATGTGTCACTGTATTGATGAGTATGTTAAGCCTTCATTTATAAGGGATGTGAATGCTGACTGCTAACATTGTTAAGGATCTGTCCTGTTTCTTCTCCCTACAAAGGATTACTGCAAGTGTGACTGATGGATCTAGCCACAGCAAATATGGTTGTTGCTATTGCTGTAATGCAACAATAGCACAGAGAAATGGAATAGGAATAGATACGCTGGCAAATGTTGGTGCAGCAGTTACCTCCAGCAGAACCCGAACAACCCCCACATGAAGAGGTTGCTGCTGAAGGGATGAGTTCGAGTCATAGGAGGGCCAAAGTCTTTTATCCTCAATGTCAGTTCCTCCAGATGAGAAGGGTGTAGGGTCACATAGGCTGAGAATGTCCCAGGACACTGCTACTGAACACAGCTAGGAGCTGGATTCAAACTGAGGGAGTGGGTGGCCTTCCTATCCTGTTGGTCATCAAGGTGACAGCTGTGTTGAACATGTTCGCAACTGGCTAATTACAGGAAGCCATTGGGGTCAGTATGGGAATTATCAATGGTCCACTCACAAATATATTAATACTGTGACCAGTGCCATTTTTGCCAGATCCCACTGCTTCATCTCATTTTCCTGTGACAAGTTCAGTTTTACAACTGGGCAAAAGGATTCTGCAATAGAACTAGCTTCTGCCAGGAGCAAGGTGCAATCAGTGCTGGTTTATTCATCTAAAATCACAAAATCTGCATTGGAGGAGGTGATTGAGGAAGATAATTTTGAAGCTGGAAATCAATCAGACATTCATACTTTTCATAGCAAACTTAAAAGATTCATTGCAAGCATTTTGCATTGGTTGTCATGTTGCAAAATTCTTTAGATTCTGGAACAGTCTAGGCAGATTGGAGTGGCAAATGTAACCAAACTTTTTAAAAAAGGAGAAAGGGGCAGAACAGGGAAATACAGATCAGTTTATCATCAGATATAGGAAAATGCTAGAGTCTGTTACAAAGTATGTGAAATGGGACACTTAGAAATTATCTACGGAATTGGACAAACTCAATGTGAATTTACGAAAAGGAAATCATATTTGACAAATCTACTGCAGTTTTTGATGTAACTAGCAAAATAGATAATGAGGAACTAGTGAATGTGGTGCATTTGGATTTCTTGCAAGCTTTTGATCAAATCCTACATGAAAGGTTAGTGTGCAAAATCAAAGCACATGGACCTAGGGCTGATATACAAGCATGGATTGAGAATCGATTTGTAGGCAGGAAATAGACTAGGGATAAATGAGTGGTCTTCTAAGTGGTAATCAGAGACTAATCCACTACCAAGGGATCGGTGCTTGTGCCCCAGCTATTCACAATATATTTTAATAATTTAGATGAGGGAACCAAATGTAATATTTTCAAGTTTTCTGACAACACAAAGGTAGATGGGCTTGTGAATGGTGAGGAGGAAATGAAGAGACTTCATGGTGACTTAGACAAGTTGAGTGAGTGAACATAAACATGGTAGATGCAGTATAGTATGGATAAGTGTGTTGTTTCTCTATCGAGGATAACAATCAGAGAATGTTACTTAAATAAATAATAGGTTGGTGGATAAATTGGTAATTATTGATGTACAGGCTGGCTTAGGTGTCTTCGTACATTGGTCACTAAATGCAAGCATACATGTACAGCAGATAATTAGGAAGGCAAATGGCATCTTGACCTTTATTGTAAGGAGCAGGGATGCCCTACTGCAGCCTTGATGTGTACACATTTGACATATATGATTTCTTCTGACCTCCTTATAGTCTCGACCTCTTTACCTAAGAAAAGATTGCAACATAACTATATAGGAGATATAGGAATATGCCATTTGGCCCTTCAAGCCTGTTCCACCATTCAATATTATCATGGCTGATCTTCCAACTTGGTACTATGTTCCAGCTTTTTCCCATATCCTTCAGGCCATTTAGCCCTAAGAGCTATACCTAACACCTTGTAAAGTGTTCAATGTTTTTGCCTCAGTTGCTTTTTGTAGCAGAAAATTGCAAAGGCGCACCACTCTCTGGGTGAAGACATTTCTCTTTATTTCGGTCCTATATCCTTAGACTTACCCCATATCCTTAGATTGTGTCCCTTGGTTTTGAAGTCCCTGGTCATTGGAAGCATCCTTACTCCAGACCCACAGCAATGTGGTCGACTCCTAACTGCCCACTGGGCAAATACGGATGAGCAATAAATGCTGGCCTAGCTGGCAATGCTGTCACCCCATGAATGAATTTTAAAAATCCTGTCTAGTCTTGTTAGAATTTTAAAAGTTTCTCTGAGATTCTCCCTCATTCTTCTAAACTACAATGATTTTAGACCTCATTGATCCAGTATCTCTTCTTCCTGTCAGCCCAAGAATCAGTTTGATATATTTTCCTTGCATTCCCTCCACTGCCAGAACAGCCTTCCTCAGACAGAAAGACCAAAACCGCACTCACCAAGGTCCTGTAGGATCACAGTAAAATACTCCTGCTCTTGTACTTCAATCCTCTCACTATCAAGGCCAGAATGCCATATCCTGTCTTCAATACCTGCTGCACCTGCACGTTTACTTCCTGCAACTGTGTACAAGGACACCAGATGTTGTTGCAGCTCCCCCTTTCACAAACTATTGCCGTTCAGGTGATAATCTGCCTTCAATTTTCTGCTACCAAAATGATAACCTCACATCAATCCACATTATATTTCATTTGCTGCACATTTGCCCACTCACTGAACTTGTACAAATCAGATTGAAACATATCTGCAACCTTTTCACAGCTCACCCTCCCATCTAGCTTTGTGTCATCTGCAAACTGGAGATATTACATATAGTTACCTCACCTAAGTCATTCAGAAGTAGCAGTGGCCCAAACACTGATTCCAGCAATAGCTCACTTGCCACTGCCAACAACTTGGAAATAGACCTGTTTAATCCTACTTAACAAGCATGGGACTGGATGAACACAGCAGGTCAAGCAGCATCATAGGAGCAGGAAAACTTGACGTTTCGGGCCTAAACCCTTCATCAGAAATGGGGGAGGGGAAGAGGGTTCTGAAATAAATAGGGAGAGAGGGGGAGGTGGATAGAGGA
>JAHRHZ010000140.1:18136149-18212022 GCA_024137785.1 Ginglymostoma cirratum | reverse complement strand
GAGCAGGAAAACTTGATGTTTCGGGCCTAGACCCTTCCTCAGAAAATAGGCCCGAAACGTCAAGTTTTCCTGCTCCTATGATGCTGCTTGGCCTGCTGCGTTCATCCAGCCCCACGCCTTGTTATCTCACATGTTATAGGACTTAGATTGATGTTATCTACCTGCGCAGCAAACACACTCCATGAACATTCAACAAAAATGACCATAAGGAAACTGATAGTTAGTCCTCATTCCAGGCAAAGGAGAGAAGGCTCTGTTAGTCAGTTGCAGGCACAGTCAAAGCAATACATCATGATCTGTCGCCAGCTTGAAGCACTCACAGTTGGGGTGCTATATGACTAAATCCAAGGAGTGGTCAGTGGTCAGTCCTTGAGGGCCAGCACCAGCAGACAGAGTATTCACGTACTGTCAGTTACAGAGCTGCAAAAACAGCAGTCGGGGATTTGGTGAGTCATGTATAGGGGCTGCTCATTGAAGACTGTTATAAACCTGGGGCAAATAGAGTCCGTGGTATCCATCTATTCATCATGTTTCATGATGCACTGGGAGGCTCATAGAGGCAGCTGGGTGTGAACTGCAAGAAGAGGTAGAGGAGTCAAGGTTAAATTGAGAAAGCAGAAGTATTTGTAGAGGTTGGAGGGGACAAGGACAGTGATAGGGAGCGGGCGAAACATAAGCTGAATGGGAGGTTATGTGGAACAGCATTGAAAATCATGGTAGGCAGTGGGGGAGTCCAGAAGAGTAGGATGGACATTATCAAGTTGTAATACTAGGGGTACAAGGAAAACAGTTGTAGGTGAAGAGGAATTTGGTGGGCCACAACATGGCGGGGGTGTATGGGTTGAAATGGGCTGTTGAGATGGTGTGAGATAATAAAGGATAAGGAGGCTTTGGGTGGGTGGATACCTAGAAGTACAAGGTGTCAAACAATGGCAGAGTGGATTGGGTTCAGTTGCATTTAAATTAGAATATCAAAGGTAAAGGGGAAGGTAGGATTGCAGGTTAATGATGGGGCTGATTGTTAACAGAAATAAAAGGAAGGGACAGAATGTGTGAACGTCATATTGCATCAAGGAAATATAAGCGTAGGGCAATTGTTAATAGAACAGACTTAAAGGCTTTATATCTTAATGCATGAAGCATGAATTAGAACAAAAGAATAGAATATTATTTACATGGAGAGAAACTACAGAGAGCTGCAACACAAAGGGACTTGGGAGTACTTGTGCACGAAACACAGAAAGCTGGCACACAGCTGCAGCAAGCAGTCAGGAAGGCCAATAGAATCTTGGTCCTTATTTCAAGGGGGTTTGGAGTATATAGAAGGCAATTGCACAAGATCCCAGTGAGACTACATCTGGAGTACCACAAACAGTTTTGGTCTCCCTATTTAAGAAACTATATTATTTCATTGGAAGCAGCTCAGAGAATGTTCATTTGGATGAGCGCTGGCATGGAGGGATTGCCCTTATGAAGAAAGTTTAAACAGATTGGAACTCTACTCATTGGAATGTAGCAGAATCAGAGGTGTTTACACTGAAACATATGATTGTTAAGGGGCTTGACAGGGTAAAAGCTGAGAGGTTGTTTCCACTCACGGGAAAGTCAATGACCAGAAGGCATAGTCTCAGAATTAAGGACCTCCAATTTAAGACTGAGATGAGGAAGAATTTCTTCTCTGAGTGTTGTGAGTCTTTGAAACTGCTTGCCACAGTGAGCTGTGGGACAGAGTCCGTGTGTATATTTAAGGATGAGATAGCTAGATTTTTGATTGTAAGAGAATCAAGGGTTCTGGGGAAAGGGCAAGAAAGTGGACATGTGTATTGTTGGATCAGACATAATCCAAATGAATGGCAGTACAGATGTGAGGGGCCAAGTGGCCGACTTCTGCTCCTATTCGTTATGGTCTTACATTCAACCAAATTTGCATTCCCCCAACTATCACTTTTTATTTTCTAGATGTAAGTACCACAAGAAGATGGCTGGGACAATGCCCAGGGTGGGTGGACTAAGTGATTGATAGATATACATGGGACCCATGATTGCTGGACACTACAACATTATAGCAACAAACACATGAAGCAGCCATTGCAAAGTGCAGGTACATTTAATCTGCAACAATTTCATCGGGCTGGGACATTTTATGTATCCAATCACAGCAATCACTAGAAGGCCATTTATCTACTATCTTCTTATTCACAATGGATTTCAAAATATTTTGGCTTACTTTTATTGTCATATTCTCTTAAAACCTTACACAGCTAAACTTTGCTGAATAACATTATATTCAAAAACAAAGCATTGACAATAACATGCTCATAGACTGTGTCACATTCTGCTGATTATTAGTTTATTACCCAACATGTATTTTACATAAGATAAACTAGTTTTTGTTTTAGTTGCCCACCTTGTGTTTTGTGTTATGATTCCTAGGTCAAACTACCATTTAATAATATATTGGGTAGTAGTGGAGCACTCGGTCATTGGCATGTGTTTCACTTATGAGAATGATCAATGGTGCCGAACCCAAGAGAATATCAAATGTGAGGCCTTCAAAATTTTAACGATTTCATTTTGTCTTTTCAGAAACTATCACATGGCAACCATCCTCAAAATAGCAACTCACAACTTTCTGAATGGTGTGCCCCTGACTTGTCTAATGAACCAGATCACATTGGAAAAAGAAGGCAGCCATAAGCTGAAACAGGGGGAGAAAAGTAAGATAAAAATGAAATTGTACACAAAACTGAATTTGCTGTGTCATATTATTTATCCACTCAAATTGTAATTCCTGGTTTGAAATTAAGCAAAATAAATACTTTCTTATTTGATACCCAAAGTGTGTGCAGTGCCACTAATGAGAAATATACTCACAGACAGAATATGACCATTAAGCTCACTTAACATGCTTCCTTCTTGCTGATTAATAAAGAAGCACTGTCATGAGAAATTAAGTACTCTAGAATTCAGTTCAGTAAATGTTCCCAACTGGAAAATTATAGCAACGCTGATGATAGATAGAAGCCAAAATATTACATTTGACTCCATCTGTGAATCAATTCATGCAGATATAACAAGATCTTGATTGTGTACAGAATTAAGTTGGTCTGTAAGGCTAATTTTAACCTTCTTTTGCCTCATGAAGATGCATAGGCTATTCTTTGCTTCAAGTATCCCCACTGTTTGGTAATTGTCAACAATACCACCACAAATTCATGCTTACCGTATTGTGGGCAATTTGCTTGGGCGCCTGATGGGTGGTTTGACTTCTTCATCGTATCTCTGTGGCAATGTCATTCTCACCACCTTAAGAAGGAGCCAATACTGAGATATGTAAACACAGCCTGAGCCTCATATATGGTTCGCATATGCTGGAGACAAACTTAAGCACTTTCTATGAGCAGTGTAAATGGAAGCATAAAATTTTTTAAATGTCAATAGATTAAGCAAATGGGCAAACCTCTGGCAAATGGATTTCAATGCAGACAAGTATAAGATCATCCACTTGGACTTATAAAAGATTGCACAGAGAACTTTTTAAATGTCAAAGTGCTGGAAACACTGGCAATCTGAAGAAACTTTAATTGAAGTGTCATGGATAAGTTTAAAAAAAAAATCAACAAGTTTATGGATTGGTAACCTGTATACTTAGAAGACCAAACTATAAGGTACTTAAAATTACGCTACAGCTGTTGAAACCAATAGTTATACCACACTTGAAGAAATGTGTTCAGCTCCACGCATCAAAACTTTGAAGGAAATATTCGTCTGGAGGGAGTGCAAGAATGAAGTTACAATGGCAGGTTATACAAACTACGTTTGCATTTTGTCAATTTTAGAAAATTGCGGGATGATTTTATCAAAGTTATCAAGATATTTAAGGGACAGATACAGCAGGTAAAGTGAAGCAATTTTTTTTATCAAGGAATAAAGAACTAGGGGAAATAGCATAAAAATATCAAAGTCAGGCCTTTCAGGAGAGAAGTTGGAAAATACATCCACATGCAAAAGATGGTAGGTGTTTGGAATTTGTATCTTCAAATATCAGTCAATACAAGTCCAGTTGTTTATTTCAGATTTAAGATTCAAAAATTTGTGTTAACCAAAGGTATTAAGAGATACAGTGTGAAGTTCAGTATATGAATTTCAGTACATGATGTTAGATCACAATCAGCCATGCTCTCACTGAATGGCAGAATGGACTGGAGGTGTTGCTTCTATGCAAAGATGGTTTGTTAATGCACATTATGTACATAATGCATGCAAAATATTACTATCAAAATTATCACTGTTACACTGCAGAATATGAACAGAGACCATGCTGATCATCCTACTGTAAAAGTATGAAATAGTATGAAAGCACATCCTATGAAAGAGGAAGACAAAGATGTAACTGAAAAAAAAAAGCATTGATTACTTCATAGAATTGATGGGCAAAAGTGTGTCTGTGCCATCAGTCTTTGCACTGTCAGGGAGGAGAGATCACATCCAGAGCGAGACAGCCTGAGTGAGAATATAGTCTGGGGACCTTAGAGGCAGCGTAGGTATTTGGTGCAGAAGGGAAAAGGTGTTTTTTGCTTGCCTTTTTGACTCCTTGTTTGTAAGATCATTTTAACAGGATAAATTGAAGCCCAGAATTGGGGGCGTGCCACAGAGCAAACAGTGACATTGCAGGAAAGTTGTAAGTTCATTGGTTGGTAATAGTTGCTAATTTGATTTGTTTTAAAATTCATTTGTGGGATGTGGGGGTCAGTGACTGGCCAGCATTTATCACCCATCTGTAGTTGCCCTTGAGAAGATGGTGGTGAGCTGCATTTTTGAACTATTGCAGTCCAGTTGCTGTAGGTTGATCCACAATGCCCTTTGGGAGGAAATTCAAGGATTTTGACCCAGCAACAATGAAGTCAGGATTCTAATTGCTTTCAAGACTATACATTTTTTAAATTTATTATTACATATAGGAGCATGTTGAAAACAATAGAGCAATAAGTATGCTGACTTTAATCTTTATGTTGATTGGGTTAATCAAATTAGAAAAGGAATCTGCAAAAAAATGATAGATTACATTAGGGATAATTTCCTAGAGCAGTATGTCATGGAGCCAACCAGGGAGCAGGCTACCTTGGATCTGGTAATGGGTAATGAAGCAGGTTTAATCAATGATCTCTGAGTAAAAGATCCTCTTGGATACAATAACTATAACATGATAGAATTTAATATTCAGTTCAAGAGTGAGAAACTCCGATCAGAAGCACCTTTGTTTAACTCGAATAAAGGGAATTAGAATGAAATGAGAATAGAATTAGCTAAAATAAACTGGGAAAATAGATGAGTAGGAATGACTGGAAGCAAGCGTTAGCAGAAATTTTAAGGAGGTCATTCATGACTCTCAGAAGAGATTCTAGTGAGGGATAACCCAACCATGGCTAACCAAGGAGGAGAAGAAGAGTATTAAGCTGAATGAGAAAAGTATTTAAGGAGGCAAAAGCCCGTGATAGGCCTGAAGACTGGGATATATTCAGAATCCAACAAAGGAAGAGTAAAAGAATAATAAAAGAAAGAGAAAATAAACTAGGAGGACAAACTGGTGAGGAATATAAAATCTGACAATAAGAATCTCTTTCAATATATAAAAATGAAGAGTGGTGAAAGTAAACATAGGCCCTTTAGAATATGAATCTGAGGAGATGATTTTGGGCAATAAGGAAATGGCAAAGGAATTAAACAGGTATTTTGCATCAGTCCTTATGGTGGAAGATACTTCAGACATGCCATTAATAGTAAAGAATATGGGGAGGAATTGAGTACCATCACCACCACTATGGAAGCAGTATTAGACAAACCAACGGGACTAAAAGCTGATAAACTTCTAGCACTGATGGCTTATATCCTAGGATCTTAATCGAAATAGCTATAGAGATAGTGCATGCATTGGTTGCAATTTTCCAAAAATCATTAGATTCTGGAAAACTATTAGAAGATTAGCAGTTTTTCAATGTGACACCCCTATTGAAAAAGGAAGGGTGGCTTATTAAAAGATAATGCATGGCTTAGAAAGGGTGGATGCTGGGAAGTTGCTTCCGTTAGGTGGGGAGACTAGGACCCGTGGGCACAGCCTTAGAATTAGACGGGGTCAATTTAGACCGGAAATGAGGAGACATTTCTTCAGCCAGAGAGTGGTGGGCCTGTGGAATTCATTGCCACGGAGCGCAGTGGAGGCCGGGACGTTGAATGTCTTCAAGGCAGAGATTGATAAATTCTTGATCTCGCAAGGAATCAAGGGCTACGGGGAGAGTGCGGGTAAGTGGAGTTGAAATGCCCATCAGCCATGATTAAATGGCGGAGTGGACTTGATGGGCCGAATGGCCTTACTTCCACTCCTATGTGTTATGGTCTTACGGTCTAAAGCATGCAACATCAAATCAATCAAATCAGATCTATCATTGGAAAAGTATTGAAATCAATTGTTATAGAAGTAATTGTAGAATATTTGGAAAGTCATAAACTAACGAAGTAGAGTCAGTATGGCATATTCAAAGTCAGCACATTGACTAATTTATTAGAGCTTTTCAAGGAAGTCTCAACTAGAATGGATAAAGGGGAACCAGTAGATGTTATGTATTTGGTCTTCAGAAGGCATTTGACAAAGCACCTCACAAAAAGTTAAATCACATGATTAGATCCTACAGTGTTGCAGGTAATATATTGGCGTGGATAGAACATTGACTCGTGGGCAGGAAAAAGCAAGTGAGCATAAGGGGTTCTTTTTCAGTTTGGTAATCCATGACCAGTGAGTTCTGCAGGGATCAGTGCTGGACCGTAACTATTTACAATATATATCACTGACTTGGAGACAAAAATGAATGTACTATAGCCAAATTTGCAGATGACAGAAATAGGTGGAAAGGGATAGCAACAGTTTACAGAGAGATTTTGAAAAGTGGTTGAAAAGTTGGTAAATGGAGTATAATGTGGGGGCAAAGAAAGTGAAGTTGTTCGTTTTGGAAGGGAGAACAAAAGAAGAAAATATTATTTCAATGGAGAAAAACAACAGAGAATGCAATACAAAAAAATCTTGGGGGTACTTGTGTGTGAAAAGCATAAAGCTAGCACTCAAGTGCAGCAAGTAATCAGGAAGGATATTGGAATCTTGGCCCCTATTTAAAGGGGGCTGGAGTAAAAAGTAGGGAAGTCATATTGCAGCTGCACAGTCCTTGTGGAGATGAATTCCCAACTCCACATTGAGAATAACCTCCATCATATTTGTGGCATTATGACTGTGCTAAATGGGACAGACTGCAAACAGATCTAGCAACTCATGACTGAGCATTCATGAGGTGCTGTGTGCTATCAACAGCAGCAGAATTGTACTCCTGAACCATCCACAGCTCCACAGCCCAACATATCTCCCATTTCACCATCATCAAACCAGGGGATTAACCCTTAAGTAATGAAGAGTGCACTGGAGTGGAGAGTTTACTGCAATGGAGGCTGCAACTCTAGCCTTTCACTGTACTTACATACATGTGACAACAATAAATCAAACAAATTGCCTTGATTCCTTACAATTTGCCATCCCTCTGGCCCTATACTCGTCCCTGGAACATCTGAATAACAAGGATACCAATATCAGGCTCCTACCTATTGACTACAGTTCTGTTTTAAACACCATAATTCCAAATAAACTGACTCTAAGCTCTGAGATCCCCACCTCGTAACTGGATCCTTAACCTTTGCATCACACAAATGTGAGGTAATGACCATCTGCAATAAGGGTCAACATAACCATTGGACCCTTGACATTCAAAGTATTAACATCACTGAATTCCCCCACTATTAATATCCTTGGGGTAACCATTGACCAGAAACTGAGCTGGACTCACCACATAAGCACAGTGGCTATAATGCAGGTCAGAGGCTACAAATACCACAGCAAGTAACTCACCATCTGTTGAAAATCTACAAGGCACAAGTCAGGAGCGTGATGAACTACTCCCCACTTGCCTGGATGGCTTCAGTTCCAACAACACACAAGAAGCTTGACGCAATCCAGGACAAAACAGCCCAATTGATTGACACCACATCCACGAGCATTCATTCGCTCCACCACTGATGCTCAGTAGCAGTGTGTACTACCTACAAGATACAATGCAGACATTTAACCACTTCCAAATGCACAACCTGGAAGGATAAGGCGGTAGATGCATGGGAATATCACCACCTGTAAATTCCTCTACAAGCCACTCACCATTCTGATTTGGAAGTATATCGCAGTTTCTTCACTCTTGCTGAGTCAAAATCCCGGAATTTCCTCCCTAAGGGCATTGTGAGTCAATACACAACATATAAACTGCAGAGGTTCAAGAAGGCAGCTCACCACCACTTTCTCAACGGTAACTAGGGATAATCAATAAATGCCGACCAGCTAATGGTGCCAACATCACAGAAGTGAATAAAAATATACAGATTCCACACAAATTTTAGAGAAATTACAATTCTGTATTGTACTTCTTCTGGATAGATGTGATCACAAGCCAGCAAATCGTACACCTCTATGACTTGTAGCAACTCCTTCCCAACACTACCATGCCCCCCTCATTTTTAGCTTGGATTTAATTATATTAGAGATCAGCTCCTTAGAGTAACAATTCAGCATCATTGCTCATATTAACATTTGTTTTTATTATTACCTGCTAGTTAATGGGCATACTAATTGTTGTTTCATGTGTATTGTTTTTTTCCATTGATGTTACACTTCCAAAGAATTTTTTTGACATTCCTTACAGAACTGAATTGGGAATTCAGTACTGATTGTTCCTGTGTAGTTATTTAGAAGAAACATTAAAATATGGGCAGTAATCTTTCCGGATTACTTACTAAGCTATTTATGATTGTGATCTGGAAATGTTGCTGAGTGTAATGAAACTGAAATGCAGCATTCTCACTGTCCTGACTGACACATTTAATCTATGTAAAGCACTTAATTGTTCAAAACTATGTAAAATTATTTTAGTTATCCAGTGCCATGATTTGAAGGCAAATACATGAGCAATACTCTATTTCTTTGTCTAATTGTGATGATTGAATTATTTGACATATTAAATGATTAAAAGGTAAAGTCACTATATTCCCAGAGGGCTGCTCTCTCATCAGAGAGATGATGACTGGTGGTAATTTAACCTGTGGGTGCCCATGCCTTAGGTGAGTAGACAGGTGGAGAAGGAGAATCCTTCACAATAACCTCAGCCAGTGTAAGAATTGAATCCACTCTGCAGCCAAATCAGCCATCAGGACAGAGGGTGATGTAACCTTTATGCAGATCTTAATGAGCATAAACAAAAGGTTAGGCAGTTATTGAGTTAAATGTATACACTGGGGATCAGTTAGCTGGACAGTTTGTTTACAATACCAAGTAACACCAACACCATAGGTTTGGTTACTGTGAAGAGCCTTCTTCTCAACCACCCCCTCACCTGAGGCATGGTAACTGTCAGGTTAAACCACATCAGTGAGAGAGCAGCCCTATTGTCTGTTAAGACAATGGCAATTTTACATTTAAAAGTTCATTCTGTTGCAGAAACTGACAAGTATTTTATTGCATAATGTCTTGGTGAAAATCTACTTGATTGGGTCTTCATTCTAATTCTGCATAGTCCATAGCATTAACTTACCCTCTAACAGGGGAAAATTAAACTCCAATGGACTTGGGCTTATCAAGTAATGTCACATTCCTAATGCAAGCAATTGTAACGTGCATGTAAGATATGTTATCAATAAAAGGATCATCTCTGCAATATGCAGCTTCAACATAATGCACCACTTGTTTTCAGTGTTAAAGTTGCTACTCTTTCGTGATCAATTCGTCATAACAATTCATTAAACAAATTAATAAATGAAAAGACAACATCAGTTTATACAGTACATGAGATATACCAAAGACCTTGACATCCGATGAAGCACTTTTGAAATTTATCCACAACAGCAAGATAATAAACGTTGTAGCCAATTTGTGTACAGCAAGGTTCCTCAAACATTTCTAAAATAATATGTGGATAAGCATTTTTAACTGAAGTTAGTTGAGCATTGAATAGTACTCAGGATACCAAGAAATATACAGTACGCTTATTCCCTTAAAATGATCACTTGAGAGGAGAAACATCAAGTTCAGTATAAGCAAATACTTTCAAACGCTACATTGAGCTAGTTGTGCCTCAGCATATGTTTATGTAATATTTCATTTCTACCCTCATTATTCCTTTCGTTTAAGATTGGAGACTGCTCAGTTTTCATGTACTTGAGTTTCTTTCTAATAAATTGCTCTGCAACTTCCTTGAATGTGGAGGAAATCTTTGCCTATGGAATAGCTATACATAAGAAAAAATCCATTGCCCTAGTGTCATTGGAGGTGATACTGTGGAGGTTTAGTGCCATCTTACTAGGGGTCAATGCACAATCAGTATGGCTCCTGACTAGTGAAAGGACCAAATGGGGCAGCCCAGCATGATCCACAAGGTTCTGAATTGATACTACTACAGACTCTACAGCTGGTGTGACAGTAGAATTCCTTAATTGGGCCATGGCGTTTAGGTTACAAATTTGCTCATCATTCACTTAAAATCAGGTAATCTTCTATTGCAAGATGAGCTTTAAATCAGGCTATTTACAGGACAACTTGACCAATTGCAGGAGGGCTGCTTTTGAATTACTTTGTCTTAGACTTGGAAATACTGTGATGGGTTCTTGGAGGTGAGTTTTATGTGGTGCTAAATATATCCAGGGCTGACAGAGCACCACTTCAACCAGATATATGGACTATTGCTGCTATGCCTGTTGGTCAGAAAATGGAATGGAGAAAGCAAAAAATAGAAGCTCTGTCAGGAAGGAGAAGAGTTTCTGTCGAAAGCACTACTAACCATGAAGTTTCTGGGAGCAGTTTTCTTCAAATGAACCATTTGCAATGTCCATTGTGACACTACTATAGTGGGGGTGAGGGATCCATCAAATTTGGGATGATGTGTTAAAAAGAGCAGAGACAAGACAAAAGAGTTTCAATGTGGAAAACAATAAACAGACCCTGACAGCAAGGGACAGAGAGTACAATGTAAGAGTAAATCAACACAGAAGGCTAGAGATTACAAGAATAATAAAATGATAAAGTCTGAGAGATGGAGAGAAGTGTGTCAGAATTGGACAAGAAGTCTGGCAAGGCTGATTTCATTGTCGGGTTTATCTTGTGCCATTGTTTATGCTTTTCATGCTGTGTGACAAGATTCTTGCTATGCAACAGTGAGTTGCAAATTAAGGGTGATTATTACTTGTTAAACACTTTGTTGATTGCTCACTCATTTATATTCAGCTTCCTACCAAAGTTAGCAAACAAGCTAGATGTCCAGAAATCACTGCATGGAAACCAAATGACCCCTTTGTCACCTATGATCAAATTACATCTCAGAGCATAATCCACAGGCACCAGCTGCTTTCACGTCTCATCTATGGCCATCTGCCAACCCGTCGCAACCATCATGATACCTCTCCAGTACTCTTGCAAGCACTTAGAAAGTACAGACCTGCATTGCAGGACACATCAGCAATTAGGATTGAAAGGCTGTAGCAGTTATATGGAGTCAGGGCTATGTGGAACAACATCTGAGGACACGTAGCCAACAGGAAGGGGTTAGTGGTTGTCACCATCACCATGGCTTCCACAGAGGGAGCACGAAAGAGCAAGGTGAGTATTGTCAATGGGTAATGTGGGGTTGGGGGCAAGAAGGATGAAGTTCAAAGGCGAAGTGCAATCTGGTGGGTCTCCACATTGGGATGATGGGTTGAAATAGGATTTTGTGGTAGTGCAAAGTAATAGGGAACATGGAGTCTTTGGGAAGGGTACCTAGTGACTAGTTGGGGCCTTGAGCTGAAGGTGTCCACTTCAAGCTGCATTCCCTGCCATCATTTTCCTTTTTCCAATGTAAGTGCTACATTTGCTACATACTAATACCTTATAGGAACGACTGCATGAAGCAGGCATTTGTAAAGCACATTTATATTTAATTTGCAATCATTTATTCTCCTATTTCCTATGTATACAGCCTGAAGATGCTTAGGGTTCAGATGCTAGTCAACGTTGATTTGTAATGTGTCATTGGTGCTTGCAGATTGAACTGGAACATGTCATTATTGAAGTTAGCAATATTCACTTTATATAAGTCCAATGCTGGCTGAAGGGGAACCACTGCTCATGCAGCTTCCAAGTGTCCTGTCTGAGCCACAAAACTTTGCTTCATTGTCTGTTCGGTAAGTGGAATGATAATCTGTACTAAATGCCATGAGAAGTTGAGTGTTTGATGTCAGTCTGGAGCAGGGAGGTTGTTGGAGCACTGTGTGCACTTCCTTCTCAATGTCAAGTTGTCATTTAATCAGCGTGGCACCTTCACCTGAATCTGAATGCAAATGAATAATGCAAACAGGTTCCTAGTTATTGGTATACAGTATGTTTCACTGGATGGTGGTGTGCTCAGTACTTAACTGCAAGGTATGCCACTGATGAATGTTCTGAGATCTAAGGAACTTGTTCATTCGTTCTGTTTCAATTTTAGATAGTCCCGTGTCCTGCTGCTGGTGGTAGGTTGGCTGCTTTGGCTGTCTCTTGGTGGGTGCACGAGGACCAGGGCCAACAGCAAGCCGAGGAGCAGCAAAGGGCCCCTAAGGAGGCTGAGGAGTACGCAGCTCAGGGTGAGGTCACTACTGTAGGGCCCCTCAGAATGCATGGGATGCACAGGAGGCCTGAATCTTTTCGGCCCTGACTCCATTTCCTCAAGGGAACAAGGCACAATGCCACTGCATGCTGGATTGAGACCTGACGGTTGCAGGAATAAGGACCATCCTCTCTCTATGAAGTTGTCAGCCTCTCTGAACATGTTTCCTAATGGCTTCTTCCAGGGACTGATGGATGATCCACTTGGGACCTTTTAGCCATGTACCACAAAAGCATTCGGGCAGCAATCGATGTCATCTGTACATGGTCACATCAGATCATTTTGTTCCCATGACAAAGTCAATGCTGCAGTCCAGGCAATAGGTTTCAGGAACGTTGCTGAGTTCCTTCAAATGCAGGATGCCATCAGTTACACACACATGACACTAAGAAGGTCATTATCACAATGCTGTGGAATTCATAAACAGGAAGTGGTTCCAGCTGATTATTTTTCAGGTGATCTGTGATCAGTTTTGCTACTTCCTGGTGGTATGTGCCCTGTGTACTGGCAATATAACTCATGCATTCTGTAGCACTTTGCTGTACCCAGTGCATTTGAGGGTCCAAGTGCCTTACAAAGCTGTTTCCTATGGGACGAGGGCTACCCACTGCAACCATGGCTCATGGCACCATTACATAACCCTGGGCTGATGCAGAGAACGGATATAATGCCATCATGCCTCAACCAGGGCCATGATGGAGCAGACAATGTTGCTTTTGAAGATGTCATACCACTGAACCAGTTTTGGGTGGGACCTCCAGTATATTCTGGACCAAGTATTCTGCATCATCCTGGCGTGCTGTATAGGCAATAAGGTGATGTCTTTGGATGCTGAGGAACTGGGACAATGGCACCAGTCATCATCCAAGGGAGAAGGAAGCTGACATTGTCTAAGACAGAGCTCAGCAGCATCAAGCATTACAAGCCAGACAGAACCTTCTTCTCACCAGCTTCCATTGGATGAGAACTGGGAGTAGCAGACAATTGTAGATTGAAAAATATTTGTTGCTTATGAAGTCAAAATATGATTTGCAATGTCAAGCAACTTTCAGCCTGTATTGATTTTGTCTGTATTTGCTTTTGCTGTCTGTAAATAAAGGCTCATATTTGGATTTATTCAATTGTTTTCATGTATATGATGTTATCCTATGAGTAATAACTAACTGCTGATCTACAGTGGGCATTCGGACAGGGTAGCACTGACGTAGAGGGTGTTCAAACGGGATGTAGCTACAAACAGGTAGAATGTGTGGTCTGTTATTTAAACTGCAAAATGGTTGGGAGTTTGGGGTTGTATGCGTGAGAGAGTGTCAGCCTTGTCAGCAATGTACCATAGGCAGTGTGACTTAGTGGCTCTAGTACTACTTTGTTAACTTTCAGGGGCAATGCCACCTTGCCAACGCTTGTCCAGATGCTCAACAGCCTTTCAAAAATGGTACGGACACAAGAGGTGCTGGCTTTCTGGCAGATATCCTCTGGATGGCATGTTTTTGTGGGGATGGTGTATAGTAAGAAAGAGCTAGAATCAAGCATGTGGGAGGCCATAGAAGTGGGGTATTTAGTTAATGGCCTGAATTTTGTAAAATACGACACAAAAACTTATTAGGCCTTGTGGTGAAAGGCCATCGAATAAACTTGAAGCAACTTTAACTTAGCCAAAAAAAAATAAGATTCGCCCTCTGTATTTGAATGCATGTACCATGCAATGATGAATTGAGAGTACAAATTGAAATAGATAAGTACGATGTGGTAGTCTCTACAGAGACATGATTGCAGGGTAACATTGATTGGTTCCTGAAAATTGCATGGTACAAGACATTCAGGAAGACTAGGAAGCGAGGAAAAGGTGGAGAAGTGGCTTTTCTATGGCCATGATTATGGTATTACACAAAAGAAGAGGATGATCTTCAGAAAACCAGAATGTAGAATCATTTTGGGTGGAGATGAATTGTTATAAACTCATCATTTACGGAAGTGGTGAACATGCCTCCAAGCAGTAACCACATGGCAATGTGAAGCATAAAGCAACAAATATTGGAAGCTTGTTAGAAGGGCACAACAATAATCACAGGAGATTTTAATCTACATATAAACTGGAAAAGACAGATTGGCAAAGGTAGCCTCAATGAAGAGTTTGTGGTATATTTTCTGGATAATTTCGCAAAACAGATTAAATGTCCTGGAGCTGATCAGAGAGCAGACGTTATACAAGGTTTTTGTATATAAATAGGATTAATTAATGATCTCATAGTGAAGACGCCCCTAGGTAACAGCATAACATTCATGTTTTTACTGTCAGTTTGAGGAAGCGAGCAGTGTGTCCAAGATAATCTTTTAAGATGTAAATAAGGCCGATTATGAGGGCATGAAGGCAGAGCTGGGTAAAGCAAATTGGCAAATTAGATTGAAGGATATGTCAATAGAGAGACAGTGGCAGAGTCAGAACACACAGAATAGATATATTCCAACATGCAAGAAATTTTCCAAGGGATGGGCTCATTACCTGTGGCTAATTGTGAAGACAATATCAAACTTAAAGAAACAGCATAAATGTAATTGTGTAAAGACATGTGGCAGGTCAGAGGACTGGACAATTTTTTTAAAAAAGCAAACAGTGACAGAAAATAGTTGGGTGGAAAAAATTAGAGTATGAGAGAAATCTAAGCAGAAATATAAAAACAGATAACGAGAGTTTCTGTAAATATTTTAAGAGGTTTTAGCAGCCTGCAACTGCTCAAGTGAAATAAAAATCATTAAGAAGGGAGGCCAGAAATATAGGTACAGCAACTGAAATAAACAGGACATCAAACTGGCAAAAAAGCAAAGTATGCTGGGAATGCCTTAGCCAAGACAGACACAAGAGACAATTCTGTCGAGGGACAAGTCCTTGCAAGATCCAAGTCCAGATAATTAAAACCAGAGAGGCACCAGAGAGATCAAGGTGTAGAGCTGGATGAACCCTTTTTCAGAAGAAGGGCCTCTGAAGAAGGATCTAGGCCTGAAACATCAGCCTTCCTGCTCCTCTGATGCTGCTTGGCCTGTTGTGTTCATTCAGCTCTACACCTTGTTATGTCAGATTCTCCAGCATCTGCAGTTCCTACTATCTCTCAGACACCAGAGAGGAAGTGTGAAAGGGAAATTCAACTCTCCTGACAAACAAACAACACTAGGTGCATGGAGCAGACATGCCTCAGTAAGACAAAAGACCAGGTGTATATTCTGGGATGAAACCAGACTTCCAGGCCCAAGAGCAGAACACATCAAAGGGGTCACTCTTAAGCCAACCATCAAGAGCCATTAGCAGCATTTCAAGGTGACAAAGCCAATTAATTTGAAACATCTCATTGGTCAAGTCCTTGGAATGTTCCAGAAAGTAGCCAGGACAGTATAAGACGGTATAGCTTGGCAGGACTCTGGGAACTCCATTCTCCAGCCTACCTAGAAGTATAAGATAACAAGGTATAGAGCTGGATGAACACAGCAGGCCAAGCAGCATCAGAGGAGCAGGATGTTGGGATACAGCAGGGACCAGTGCAGCTTGCCCTCTGACCAGAACCCGTGAAGAGAGAAACAGACTGAACAATTCAACAGACCAGCAAAAGTTATAAGTATCTGGGAAGAATTTTAAGTTTCTAAAGAATTGGATTTTTAGAAATAGAATTGTTAAAGTGTAAAGTTTAATTCTTAACCTTTGTTGTTTCAAATAAAGTTGCGACCTGATTCACTGACTGAAGACTCATGCTGAGTAGTCCTTTCCTGATACATGCTAAGGTGCCTGGGTAAATTAGAATTGTATACACTGGTTGAGGTGTGTGTGGGGCTTTAGAGACACTCTGTTGTAGACAACAAAGTGTTAGCAGGGTGAGCTTTTGTCCAATAAAAGCAAATCCTGGACAATTGATAACAGAAAATAGAGAAATGACAGATGATTTGATCAGGTAGTTTTGTATCAGTCTATACTGTAGAGGATATAAGGAACTTTCCAGAAGCAACAGGAACCCAGGAAGAGAAAGAAAATGTTTCAGGAGGTTCAAGGACATAATCAATTCGACTAGAGCTATGGAACAAGAAAAGAACAAGCTAAGGAGCAAAAATGCTCATGTGTCTATAGATCATCAACGAGTGAGAAATATGTAGAGGAACAAAAATGGAAGGAAATTACAGGAAAGTACAAGCTAATAGAGTAATTATATTGAGGGATTTTAATTATCCAAATATAAACTGATAGTGTTAAAGACAGAGAGGGGAAAGCATTCTTAGATTGTGTTCAGGATGATTTTCCACAGCAGTATTTGTGCATTCCCACGAGAGTGGAGACACTGCTAGACCAGGTTCCCAGGAACAAGATAGATCAATTGTAAGTGGGAGAACAATTACGAGCAGCGATTATTGTATCATAAAGTTTAGAATGATGGTAGAAAGGATCACAGACAATGTAGATTTCTTTGAAGAGATAACAGAGAAGGGTTGTGAGGTAATGCTGTTCATGTGATTTACATGGACTTTCAAAAAGAATTTCATATAATGCCATACAACAGATTTGTGAGAAAACTTATAGTTCATGGAATAAGGGGGACAGCAGCAATGTGATACAAAATTGGCTGAGTGATTGGAAAGAGAAGGTTAATGGTTAATGCATATTTTTCTGGCTGGAGTGGAGTTCCCAGAAATCAGTAATGAAACCTTTCCTGTTCCTGATTCATATTAATTATCTCAATCTTGGAGTGGAGAAATAATTTCAATGTTTGTGGATGGCACAAAACTTAGAAATATTGTAAACTATGAGGTGGACAGTGTAGAACTCTATTTGGCATGATTAATAATAACATCTCAGCCTCTCCCATCGAGGTATGTTGGTGCACTCACCTCATCTGCATAAGTCTGACATATTGCAAGTAATTACCATGCTGCTTCCTTCTTCTTTGTATTGTCAGCTACTTCTGCATGTAGCACATGGCCAAACATGGTGATGCCAACTTGGAGGCACTAGTCACAAAGATGGAGTCAGGCAATGGGTTATGTTTCCTCTGGATAGAGGAGGTGAGAGAGGTATGAAGGGTCAGACACCATCCACAAAATCCTTCTGAATTGGTGAGCTGAATTCCCAGAGTTTTGCCATATGGACATGCTAACAGTGCTAAGGAAAAGGTTACTGACTTCACAGGGATGGTCAAGGCAAGTGAATGCATTTTCACATCACATCTAACACCCTCCACACAATTAACCAGGCTAGGTCAATTGGCCATGCCAAATTGCCCGTAGTGTTCAGGGATGTGTAGATTAGGTGGGTTATAGGGCGATGGGTCTGGTTGGGATGCTCCAAGGGTTAGTGTGGACTTGTTGGGCCGAAGAGCCTGTTTCCACATGGTAGGGATTCTATGATTGCCCCCCACGATTTTATAAATCTCTATAAGATCACCCCCTCAGCCTCCAACTCTCCAAGGAAAATAACCCGAGCCTATTCAGTCTCTCCATTATAGTTCAAACCCTCCAACTCTAGCAATCCTTGTAAATCTTTTCTGAACCCTTTCAAGTTTCACAACATCTTTCCTACAGCATAGAGACCAGAATTGCATGGAGTATTTCCAATAGTGGCCTAACCAATGTTGTGTACACCCTGTACTCAATCCTTTACTCTATCAGCAGTTTGCATTGAGGATTCACAGCTAACATTCAGATCCATCAGTTCTCCAATACACACCTCATACTTGACGAACTTCAAATATCACAATGTTTAGGTGATATATAATCTGTCTCTTAATTCAATTAAACCATGCATTCAAGTCTTGCTCTTGCAGTGTCAAATGTGACTGAAATGCGATGAGGTGATTGATGATATAATGTGAGAAAGGTGTTGTGCTAGTGCCATCTTGTGGCTGATAAATAATATCTTAAACACAAGCACTAATTAAACCTTGAAAGTGCTGCTTCACAGTTCAGTATGTCATGTGGGTGGTTCATTTATTCATTGAATGTTGGACTAACAAAACTACTTCCAAGAAATATTCAGATTAGTGCCATTCAATAGCCACAAAGTTTAGTAATTAAAACAGGCACACAATTATTTATTATTTATCCATGCGTGCACTCACAATGTATTTTGTTTTGTCCGAATAGATTCATGAAGTTTTCACCAACTGTGGGCATAGTTCTGACTGAATCCATTGTTACAGGAACCAGAATTCATTTGTAAATGACTGAAAAATGTTTCAGAAACAGCCCAGCTATATGCAGGTTCTAAGATCTGCCTTTAACATGAGGCAACTGCCAACACATGATCTGTACAAACAGACATAATTAATGTGTGTAATAGTTTATTTGAAATCCATAATACATCTCCATCTAATAACCAGCCAGAGACTAGTTTGGATCTCCCTTAATGTGAGAATGCAGGTTGCAGCTCTATTGGAAGGAAACTGGCAGAACGCTGGCTTCAGTACCATGGTGACAGTGACATGTGTTGCTCTCTGTCATGGCTATCTGAATTTTCACATTAATACAAACTCACTATGCTGTTGATCAGTGGGAAGCCATATCCATTGTCCAGTAGAAAAACAATGGTTTAATTTCACTTTCGTGATGTAGCAATTCTGCTGGCTGTTCCTCCACATAGCATTAGTACAGTGGAATAAGCAAGGTAAAACCAGGCTCCTGAACAAGCTCCCTAAATATAGCTGGCAACTGCTCCCTGTCAGACCCATGAACTTTTTGCAGCACATGAGCAACCAATCGTTGCCATGACACTGACCTTAAAGTTGAATGCAACAGGAGCTGTTCTTGTGTGTGTGTGTGTGTGTGTATAGGCACTGTGGGGAAGCACACATTTGGAAATTTTCATTTGGTTTCTGGATCTTTGCAATTTATTGTGTTGAAATAGAATTTGCCCTGAAGTTGTGCTTTTTTTTAAATTTAGTGTTGTGCAGGATATGATGCACTTATTTGATGCTTCCTTATTCAAGCAAGTTAAGAGTTTTGACACAGTCATGTAGGCAAAGAGATGTGATGTATCATTTGGTGGTTTGGTGCTGAAACAAAGAAAGGTCCCTTCATTTGAAATTAGAGAATCTTTGGTGGGCATGGAAATGATCTGCACTTTGATTCCCCTTGCTGTGAAGTCTGTCTGAATCTCTTTTACTCCATCCTGTAATACTGTTGCTCATTTTCCATTATAATGACATTTAAGCCCATGCCTACATACCAGCTACTGAGAAGTCCTCACGGTGGGGATTGTGTGAGGAGATGATAAAAGCCTCTGGGTGGTTGCAGAAGCAGAAAGGAGCAAGTTTTGATTTGTATATAGGCAGAATGCCACAAAAAACATCGGCAAAAATAGCTCACAGCTCCAATTATAGCTATGAAACTCTTTGGATCATTTGTATTCAAATCTCCTCACTTCTGCCTGTCTCAGTTACCTTTGTGAATATAAAGGATTGAAGGAAAGCTTAAGTGCCTCCATCATTGTATATTTAAATTAGGCCACTAATGTAAGTAATCATGACTTTTAGCACAAAGAACAGTTGCTGTGCTGTAACCTATGTGGAAATTCCCCTTAATGTTTTGACAGCAGACATCTGATTGTTGTAATACCTCAACTGCAACTGAAGTGCAGCAAAAGTGCAGCACTGTAAGGTTGTTGAGTTACACAAGATTTTACATATAAAACAATTATTTTTATGGTTATTATGAATTAGTTTCCTGCTAATTAAAGTTAATATAACTTTCACAATAATGGAGCCGAAGAGGTTATTAATTATGGAAATTGACAATTCTTTGTGAAGTTTGTTTACAGGTGTTTTCATTTCAACTGGTGTCTATTCAGATTTGAAAATCTGTTTTTTGCTTTATACACACCAATAAAAAATACAACAGTAAGTCACAAAGTTAACAAAAATCAAATTTTATTACTTAGCAATGAATTATCACAAGAATGACTCCTTCTAGTTGACCTTTCTAAAATGTGAAATATCTGCATAAACCACTATATATAGCACATGTACTGATATATTTTTGTTAGAAATATATAAATAGAATTTTTTGAAAACTTACATTTATGGAGTACTTGAATTCATATTTACATTTCAGTTTTTTTCTGGTATTAATATAAACTCCACTTCAGTGTATAATAAAATGCAGGACTACTTCCAGTTATTACAAATTATGAGTTGTGGCGTGAATACCTATTGCAATTAATTGATTCCACATTGACGTAATCATTTTTCTGCATTCTTCCCTTTAGAGATGACACATTTTTAGGTGGCCTGGGAGGAGCGCCTTTAATTGTCTGTTTCGGTACAGCATAGTCATCAGCAGAAGGATTGTACGGATATTCATAACCTAAGCAGTCATTCAGTCTGCCTTGCACTTTCCATGCTTCATTTAATTCTTTTGCTTCATCATAAAGTAAAGAATCATCATTTACTTCATATACATGTTCACTCTTTTTGCGATTTGTATTCTGATTAAATGCATTTGTGCATTCTGGTCTACTGGTTCCACTGTACACAGTGTCATAAACAGATTCTGGATGCTTAGTCATTACAATAGAAGGAATGCTCTTTTTGACGGACTTGTGTTCATTGTTAAATGAATGTATTTTGCTGGGAAATCTAAAACATGGTTCATTGATTTTGTGTGATAAGGTATCCTCTCTGTTAGATGTAAAGCTACTTTGCTGTCTTCGTATTTGTCTTGATATGGATTTAGTACTGTTTGGTGCTTCCAGAGGGAGTGTTATGTGAACACCTCCTGGATTTGTTTCTGAATATAATGTAGTCTGATTCTCAACTGTGTCTGCTGATAATTTAGAATTTACTTTACCGAATAGAGGTGATGATGGGAAACTGCACTGAAACCTGACTGGTGATTTACTGAGCAAACTACGAGTCTGATTATCTGGGGACGTTTCATAACACAAGTGATACATGCCTTCAGAAACGTCTGATATTATACAGGATTCATTTTTAGATAATTCAGATTTATGTTCAGTGGCATGCTCCTTGTGAGACCATGTGCTAGCTGAAAATGGTTTGGAAGTAGCAGTCTCCACAGAGAATAAATTGTAGCTTTCTAAAGGATCTGAATTGCAACGTTCCTCTTCATTGTTGTCCCTTTGCATCTTTACAGCAGCATTTACAGACATGAAAATCTGTTTCCCTTGTGTCGTTTCAAATTCAAACTTGCCTGGACCAGATTTACACCTTCTTCCAGATTCAATTGAAAACATTCTCTGAAAAATGTAAATATTACTGAACATGAAATTATTGTATAAACATACAGAATTAATTCTACAGTACTTTTCTGCCAGTTAGGCCATATTAAATACTCTAGCCCCAATCCTCTGATCTCCAGTCCCTGCCAGTATGGCTCTCAATGAGCCAATTGTGGGATTACACCTTGTATCTTGCCTCCAATATCAACAAAATACACTGTTCAATTTTTATAGAATCTTTGACTCAGATAGTCTATCTCACAGGGACACAGGGTGCATCCTCAGTGTGAAAATGATGAGTCCCACATCTACACAAACATGGAATCTTGATATTGGAATTAATGCTGCATCAAAGTCTGTGAGCAATGAGTAGTGAAAATTCTGGCTGCCGCTTGGAATTATCAGAACCCTCACTTAAATGACCCAGGGATCTCGTTTGGGGCCACAGGAATTGTGAAGGTTCACAGAATACAGAACCAGGGATTGTGGATATGACAATTGGGAAGCCAAGGAGTGTGTGAAATGGGGCTAATAACATAGGAGTAGGATTCAGGGAGTGGTATGACTGGGACTGGGAGTAGCTGTAATTGATTTCTTTATTGATTTCTTTAATGTATGGTAGTTCAATATCTTCCTTATCTTCTTAGTTAGGTCTAACAGGAAAACTTTCAGACACCCCCAATACCCCATCTTGCCATGCCATGCAAATAGATGCAACAACTGCCTGTTTATTTCCTTTCTTCTTACAGCTCCACCTATGCCTTCGAGGTAAAGCTATGCTCCTTTCAGTTTAGTCTACTGTAATCAATGTGGTGCTCCTGTATCTTTGAAGGATCAAACACATGTTGGGTGATTGCTTTGCGGAGCACAGCCATTCAGTCCAAAAGCACAGCTTCAAGCTTTTGGTGCCCTGTCATTTTAATTTTCAGTGTTGCTGTCGTGCCAACATCTCTGTCCTTGGCCTGCTTCACAGTTCCAGTCAAGCACAGTATAAGCTTGAAAAGCAGTATTTTATCTTTCACTTAGGTAATTTACAGCCTTCTGAATTCAACATTGAGTTCAACAATTAAAATCCATAAACTCTGTATCCTATTTTATTTGATTTTCTTCCCAATTTTTTTTCTTTCTTTTGTCTTCATACAGCAGCACACCTTTCTAGGTACATCTTTGTTCCTTTTGTTGCTCCATCACCATTCCCTTTGGCCCTGGAAGGCTAATTTATCTGTTACTCAATCTTTATCTTGCATCCATCAACAGACCTTCCTTTGTCCTTGTCTCATCCAGTCTTTGCTTGAAACCTTTGCTTAAAACATCTCTATTTTTTCTCAGTTCAAGTAATAGTTCACAACTTGCAGCACTGGACTATTTTTATCCATTTTTAAGTTGTGTTTTATTTTTCCAAGTGGGATTCATGGCATAATGTTGGATGTGGCCGGAGAAGGACAGTACTCGTGGGGCATAGGAAAACCTCCATGCACAACCAACCATGTAAGTTTCATTGTGCTGTAACATGCTGCTCTCCCATTAACACCAATGCTCATTCTCCAGCTTTTATCTCTCTTGCAAAACTAACTCCCTCTCTTCTCCAGGCAGTAGCGGCAACCAGCAAACTTACAGCACTACCTTCACCTACGAGCAAGAAGCTATCCTACCCATAGATGTCCCAGCATCTTGCACCAGCTCAAAGACTTTCACCTTGGTGCGTTCTTTATCTAGATTAGATTTGGGAGCACAATCTGGTGAGTGCATTACTGGCAGGTCTCTGCAAATGGCTGATGAATAAAATATCTCAGCTGTCTGGCACTCACGAGGGCTGGCAGAGTCCAGGTACATGCTCTGCCCAAGGCAGAAGATGATTCCATGGTCTCCTCTGTTAATGACACGGTCAAAATGTACCGACAAGCACATGAACCCCAGACAGGTTTGTCACGGTAATCAGTAAATTGGCTTGAAGGATCAAGGTGTCTGTAAATGTTATCACTGGCATGCATATGTCTGGCTGGCTCTATAAAAAGGTTGGTGACTGCCATAGAAAGCAGAAACAAAAACATAAATTGCTGGAAAAACTCAGCAGGTCTGGCAGCATGTGTGGAGAGAAAGCAGAGTTAACATTTCACATCCATTACTTTTCTTCACAACTGATTGTAGCTAGGAAAAGGTTGGTATATATGCTGAAGGTGGGTTGGGGCGAGGGGGGAGGAGTAAATGACAGATAGAGATAGAGCCTAGAGAGAGAGAGAAAAACAGTTAGGCAGACAAAGTAATGCATAAAGGTCAGCCTGGGAGAATGAATAGAGGCTAATGGGGACCATTAGTGCTGGACAATGGGTTGTTTGTGGTATCAGCCCCTGTGATGACAAGGCCTGGTGTAGGGAATTGCAGTAAGGACCTGAGAAGGTACTCAATCCCTAAAATTGTTGAACTTGATATTGAGTCCAGAAGGCTCAGGGCTCCCAAGCAGAAAATGAAGTGCTGTTCTTCCAGCTTGCGATGTTGCCTAGGAAAGATGGTGGTGTGTTTTGGTGTCAGCAGTCAGGCGACACCACGTTATTGTCCAACAGGTTTATTTGCAATTACAAGCTTTCAGAGTGCTGCTCCTTCATTGTGACTTCACCTGACAAAGAAGCAGCGTTCTGAAAGCTTGTAATTTCAAATAAACCTGTTGGACTATAACCTGGTGTTGTGTGACTTCTGACTTTGCCCACCCTAGTCCAACACCGGCACCTCCACATCATGAGTTGAAGTGGCAGGCAGCTGGAAGTTGAGGGTCACTTTTACAGACAGAATGTAGGTGTTCTGTAAAGCGGTCGCCCAGACTGCGTTTCATCTCCTCAGTGTAGAGAAGACCACATTGTGAACAATGAATTCAGTAGAATGAAGTACAGATAAATCGCTGCTACACCTGGAAGGTATTTCTGGGACCAAGAATAGTGAGAAGGTAAACTGGCAGATATTACACCTTCCGTGATTGCATAGGAAGGTGCCGTGAGGATGTGAGGTGATGTTGGGAATGAAGGAAGAGTGTACCAGAGTGTCCTGAAGAGAGAATTCCCCGTGGAATGCTGACAAGAGAGGGGAGGGGAAGATGTATCTCGTGATGGCATCCCAGGTGATGGAAATGGCGTCTTACAATTCTTTGGATGTGGAAGCCAGTGGGGTGGTAAGTGAAGACCGGAGGGATCATTTCATTGTTCTGTGAGGAAACAGAAGGGGTGAGGGCAGAAGTGCTGGAGATGGACCTATCACAATTAAGGGCCCTGTCGACCAGAGTAATGGAGAATCCTTGGATGAGGAAGAAGGTGGACATTTCTGAGGCCTCCCCACAGAAGGTGACATCATCAGAACAATGTGACAGAGATGGAGAAACTGGGAGAATGGGATTGAATCCTTACAGGAAGCAGGGGCATGAGGATGTAACTGTGTAATCCAAGTAACTGTGGCATTCACTGTGTTTTTGTGTATATTGGTGGCCAGTCATTTGCTTGCTGAAGTCTAACCAACAGAAAGTTACGTGATTAAAGGATTAAATTCAAACCCAGCTCATTCATTCTGCAAATGGGTTTCAATTAGATTCTCCCTGGCTTCTTATACTCAGTGATGCATCACCCTATCATAGATAAAAGGTACTGCAGATGCTGGAGAATCTGAGATAACAAGCATGGGGCTGGATGAACACAGCAGGTCAAGCAAGAAGGGTTTAGGCCCGAAACGTCAAGTTTTCCTGCTCCTATGATGCTGCTTGACCTGCTGTGTTCATCCAGCCCCATGCTTGTTATCTCTCATCACTCTATCATGTTGTCTTGGATATCCCTCCCAGGAAATATCCTGATTCTTAAATTCATCTTCACCCTCAGAAGATTGCTATTAGTTGCCATTCTGTCTGCTTCCAGGAAGTTCCCCCTTTGTCAGCTCCAGTTGTGAAGGACACAGCATGCCACAGTAACGTGGCACACCCATTCTTTGCTATAATGCGAGACTCAGGTAGAGTGGTCCAGGCATCAAAATCTCATCTTAAGCCTATGGTCTGTTCCACTATACCCTTGGTGGAAGTGTAGGGAGTATTACATCTTTGTTCTGGGGGTTTCATACAGGCGTTATCAGTCATATTTGGAGGAGACAGCCCTTGTCTTCCCATAGCCATCCTTGTACGGACAGATCATTTTAGAAGGACACGGGAACCTGTGAGTTTTTTTAGTACAGTATGTATGCACCATGGTATGCAAACCTCCAAAGCCTGGCATCAGTGGTTAAATATAATTTGAAGATTAATGTAGTAGAAGACTTTCTTGTTGAAGAACTCAGGAAATTGGTGGCGCTAAGGTGCTCTCAAATCAATGTGGATACCTTCCAGCGTGCCCACTATAGGGGTAAGCCAGTGATGGTGGAAGAACCTACTGCTTCAGCTGCTTAACTCATGACATCATGGGGGAAAGATATAAACTAGTATAATCTGGAGAAAATGGCGTCAATGATAACTTGGATGCACTTGTGGGTTAAGAACTGTGAGATATCACAGGGATCCCAAGTTGCTCTTTGGAATGAGCTGCTGGCTTAAAAATTCAACACACCTGTAACTTTGACAGTACCTGGCCTTCTCAGAACAAATCATGCCTCAGTGAGGGCCCAGCACATCCCTAATGTGTGCCTGCACTGGGTTTCTGAGAACTGTCGAAAATGACAACAATACATGATGTTAAGAGTTGCATTATTGTCCTCTTCCTCCTTTAGAAATCTTTACCAGGACTTTGCTCAATTCAGGATGCCATGGAATCTTTGACAGGTGGTTATTGTCATGCCTCAATAAGGAACAATGAGGTATATAACCTAATCCAAATGTATGATGCACAGCCAAAGTGTTCAGGCTACACTGGGGGAATTTCAGCAGTTAGCTTTCATGATAATTGTGGCTCTCAAAAACGGCATCCTTGAACATCACAGACTATGTCTTCAAACACTTATAGGTCAGTGTGCAAACGTGGCAGCTCTGAAGCATTGTCTTCCACAGTTAGTTATAAGATGTGTTTCAGAAATGTCTAGGCCAGATGACACGCTTAAGTTAGCATCTGATTATATTTGCTTAACTGATATGACAAGGAGACAATGAGGACAGGCAGTCTAATTGTCATAACTATTTCAATGCTATAATTTAGAATGTTGATCCTTGGAGAATGACTAACCTTCAGAGATGTCCAATTTCATGCCAGTGGAGTAGTATTACTAAATTAGTCGATACATAATTAATACAATTTCCCCTGGCAAGGCCTCAAATTTAAACAATTTTACTTTGCCTTTGACTTTACTTTGCTTCCTTAACTCCACTAAGGACTTATTCCCTTTCATTTCCAAACATGGCTATGTCACTGAAGCACATTTAGTGTGTGTGAATTGCATAAATTACATGTTTTAGATGGCAACGTGTCCATCCCATTGACTTTTTACTGCTTTATATTGTGACAGTGTACCTGCCCGTCTTTTCCTCTGCACTAAAATCAATGGAAGCCACAGAGGCTATCAGCCTGTAACAGCAGTGACTAGCCTGTGTGCTAAAAAGCAAAGCAAGCCACAGAGGCTAATAGCTTCCAAGTAAGCATAAAGACAATGAACGTTACGAAATGAAGCCAGGAGCCATAAGATGTATCCTGTGTGGATGTCTGAGATGAGTGGGTATCCCTGTTTGCAAAGCAGCCTGGCAGAACCACGTATGTCATGGCTGACCCTGAGCTCCAAGGTGAAGTCCTGAATAGTTGACATGATGTGTGGTTTGGTCTGAGAGCAAGCTGAGGTGTAATTTGCTAATGCAAACTTGGTGCACCAAGGTTTCCAAAGGATGATGTCCATCGAGTATACACGAATGCCATGAAGACAGAATTTGTTGAGGGTCTGGAGAAGCAAGCAGTAAGCTGCTGCTATCAGGTAACTGGTCTGATTTCGTATTGGCAATTTGCACCATATGGTTCCTTAGGGAAGGACAGGAGAATTGGAATCTGCACAGACAGGACTAATAATGGGATGCAGATGCATTGAAATTAAGCTGTTGCCACTTACCAGTGAGATTCTGATCTCACTGTTTAAATCTTTTTCCCCAATTTTTCCACATTTCTTGCTACTCCCATGAACTCGAACGCAGGAAATTGTACCCAGAAACTCTTTCTCTCCACACAGATGTAGCTTCCTGAGATTTCCTGCATCTCTGTTTTATTTCAGGTAATCCTTATGTCGTGTTTGTTGAGAGTGCCCTGGCACTGGTTGCCACTGGACAAACCAATCTTGGAAAAAAATTCAGACAGGTGTTGGGTCTTTCACGTGTAAGTACTGAACTTATTACCTCCTTCAAGCATGAGTAAAGAATGCATATTTTTACTTTTATCTGATATATCGGCTGGCAGTCCTTTGGATGGAATGTGTACTTGCTTCCTCTGATCATTTTGGCACACCTCGCACCAATGCCCTCACTACGTCACCTCTTTTGCAGTGATCTAGAACTAACTTTTCTGCCTATTTTAATTAAACAAATGAATTGAATTTGGGGAAAACATGACCAGAATCCTTATACCCATGACCTTTCACCTTGTTTGAAATGGTAGGATATCTACACAATTTGTAGTGATGACCTTGAAGCCTAAACTGGAGTGGCACAGTATTCAATGAATGCTGTTGAACAATGACAAATGAGTGAGTTGCTACATTCATTTGAAAAAAGTTCCACATAAAGTACCATGACAAACATACTCATAATCTTCTATATAAATATTAAGTTAAATGAAGGGCACCTTGTCACCACCAAATCTTCTTAGAAACATATAAGGCCATTCATATACTACTTGCTCCGGGATAATACTTTTCAGAATCAGCGCATCTTTGCCAGTCTTCAAAAGATACATTCCACTAAGTTCACATCTCTCTGAAGCATCTGTCCTTCGTATCGAAACATTATACTCCTTTGCTGTAAAAAAGACAGTAAAATCACAAGTGAAAAAATGTAACATTAGCCCCTGTCAGTGCATAATAATGCTAATTACCCTCTTCATTCCTGCTCCTCTTTGGTCCTGCAGGAACAGAGTAGCAGGCTAAAGATGGAAAGGAGACCCAACATCAGAGAAGGGGTTTGTATTCCCTAGCAGCTACATAAGCGATGGACACTAGAAAACATAAATTCTTACTACATGCAATTGAAATGAATTTTTTCCTCCATCTCTCTCTATGACACATGTGCTTAATGTTTGTTAATAGCAACAGTAAAAGCTCAAGGTACAAAAAGTTGCATTATTTACAGGCTAATAAGATAGTTTATTATTTGCTACTTAAGAGTAATTACACGTACATAAATATATATAATTGGGTATATTTTGTAAACTGTCACAATAGTTTCAACTTCCTATTGGCAGCAATAACCAACTGATATTTTTGCAATCTTTTTGTTTCTCTTGTCTTTCTGTTTCATGTCACAAATGAAGCCTAGTGTGATTTGTTTATAATGCTCATTTAAATCAATTTACTTCCAGTTCTTGACATTAGCCCCAAATTCTTTACCACCTCGAATGATGTACGTGAAACAAAACTCTGCGGGTTGGATTTCCAGAATGCACATAAAATGCCTGAGTCATCTAACTTGTGACTTGTATCCCTGATTATTGAGAAGATAATGCTGGTTTCTCTGTTTAGTATAAGTTTCCTGTTTGTTGAGACTTGCCTCATTCATGTGAGACAGTTGTTGCAAGCAACTTCTTCGGGCTTAAGAATATTATTTTACATTCTAAAGGAATATAGGTGTCCATTGTTGGTATGCCACAAATATATGCAATAAAAAGGTTGTCACAAAAAATAGTTCAAAACACAGAGTCATCTTAGTACCAGTGTAGGAGACAGACCAGCTGAAAATTCAAGTGCTCAGCAGGTCTGGCAGCATCTGTGAAACGAAGATCAGAGTTAGTGTTTCAGGTCCAGTGACCCTTCCTCAGGCTGAAACGTTAACTCTTTTTTTTCTTCACAGACCTACTGAGCATTTCCAGCAACTTCTGTTTTTGTTTTTGTTCCTGATTTAAAGCTTCTGCAGTTCTTTCAAATGTCCAGTATAGAACCAGATGAATAAGGTCCTGATGTTCTTGTGATGGATGTTAGCTCTAGGGTCATCATCTATATAATACCTCACTTCTGATGCCTTGTTGTATCTGTGCTGCCCATGACCTCATTCATACCAAGTCCTAGTCATCTGTTTTTCCAGCGCTCACTAGCCCTTACTGGCTCCTGTTCAAATAACGACTTGATTTTAAAGTTCTTTTTCTGGTCTTCAAAATTCTTCACAGCTCCACTCTTCCCTCCCCTTGTAATCTCCTTCAGTCTACATTCTACCTAGATATCTGCACTCGTTCAAATCTGTTCTCTTGAGCATCGCAGAGTTTAAACTTTCCCCATTATTCATATCCATGCCTAAAGCTGTCAAGCATTGATGCTGTGGAATTCCCTTCCTATTTCCATCTGCCTTTCCAGCTCTATCCCTCTTATAAGACATCCTTAAAACATATTTCTACGACCTAATTATCAGTCCTAATTTCTATGCCTAAATCTCCACAGTAAATTCCTCCCCCACCTTCCAAATGTTGGAGATACAATGAAAGCAGAATGTTGTTATGATGACTAATTCCACTTGGGTCCATTCACTAGTTACCTGAATTGGGACCTTTTCTGCTGTCTCACTATCTTAACATTCAACTGAGCTTTTTGTTTATTCTTATCCTGTAAATAGTATAGGTACAGCACATAGTACAATTTGTATTAGTCTTCTCTTCATTGCCAGAATTAGCAGGATAATTTATCAGTACAATGCAATATCTTTATTCCCAACAACAGAAGATTCTTGCCTCACGTAAAGTGGTTCCAGCTTGCACAATGACTCAAACCTCACAGTCAGGGCAGATTGCCTATGATCTACAAATGATACTGGTTTGTAGAAATCGGGTCATAGTACATAAAAACAAAACTAATGGATTTATATAGCAATACCTCCCTCAGCTCAGCGCTGTGAGACCTTCAGTGATCAGATTAGAGAAACTGTAAGTGAAACAATTGGAACTGATAGGAAGCAAGCAGTGGCAGATATTTAATGAGGTAATTCATGACTATCAACAAAAGTACATCCCAGTAAGAAGGAAAGATTTTAAGAGGGATTAGCCAACCATGGCTAACCAAGGAAGTTAGGGGAGTAATGCTGAAAAAGGATATAAGCAGGCAAAGTCGGTGATAGTCCAGAAGATCTGTGCATGAACAGTTTTGGTCCCCTTATTTAAGATTATATATTATTCCACTGATGGCAGTTCAGAAAGATTCACAAGGACGATCCCTGGTAAGGAAGGATTGTCTTTTGAGCAAAGTTTAAACAGGTTGGGACTCTGTACATTGGAATTTAGAAGAATAAGAGGTGAGTTCATTGAAACATATAAGATTCGTAACAAGCGTGACAGGGTAAATGCCGTTAAGTTTCCCCTCATGGAATGTGTAGGACCAGACAGCAGAGTCTCCAAATGAAGGGGTTCCAATTTAAGGCTGACATGGAGAGGAATTTCTTCTCTCAGTGGGTTGAGAGTCTTTGGAACTTCTTGCCGCAGACATCTGTAGGAACAGAGTCCTTGTGTGTATTTAAACCTGAGATAGATGGATTCTTGATCAGTCGGGAAATTAAGGATTATGGGGAAAGGGCAGGAAAGTGGATGTGAAGGACGTCAGATCAGTCTTTATCCAATGGAATGGTGGAGCAGACTCAAAGGGCCGAGTCTACTCCTGTTTCCATATCTGACGATTTTATGTTCTCACTGAGATTCTAGGTTGAAACTCTATCATATTTCTAATTCATTGCTTGTCTTGTGGAGGTGGTATAACATTTGGCCAAACTTTATAAATAGCTTACAACTGATGATTCTGTATTAACATTTAAAATAAAAATTATATTCAGAGACTGCTCTGTATGTTTTATTTTCCACAAAAAGTACAAATTCTGAGGTACTTGTTCTGTCCACTCTATGCTCTTACGGTCACCTAAGTTACACTAGCGTGATGAGTATTTAGATCCTTCGAAAAATTCAGTCAGTAAAAGCTGTGACTCATCAAACAGGCTATTAAATTATTAGTTCATTTGATTATGATTGGTGCCATGTGCTGTCAGGCACATGTATATTTGAGAATAAAAAAATACTATAACATGCTGGGAAAGTATAATCCCTTACTTATCTTAGAAAGTATGTGGTACCAAGACGACTAAGTAAACCAGAATATTAGCATGTCCAAATTAATGATGGAAAAAAGTGACCTCAAAACCTTCCACTCTGGTTTTAATTTAAAGATGGTTCAAGCACATAGTTTGTGCAATCATTAACCTTTACATTAACATTTACCACGATTTTGTTCTATTTTAAAGCAGCATTTATTATTATACACAAGTGTATTTTCTTTCATTACCTCTTCCTTCCTCCTGCTTTCGACATTATTTTCCATTGAGGTCAAGGCAGCAGCAACAGGCAAGACGTCACTGAACAACAATTTTGTATTTGTAACCTATCCTATATTTTCTAAATATAAAAGCTAATAGTTATCTCAAATTAGCTATTTTTAATCTATTCTTGAACGTTTTCCATATATTTATAAGTTCTACGTATAGAAAGTAAAACAACTACATCTATTTACATCAATCTAAAAAAAGACTAATTTAATTTGTCTTCATTAAAGGTATGAAGATGCCTCTATTGAGTTTAAACCCAAATGCATAGATTCACTGCACTAAATTGCTTGAAAAATCAGCAACTAAAAATTATTCTCTATTTAGTGGTTGATTTTTGTCACAAATTGTACCATAGCTTTGTTTACATTCCAAGAGAACTCATCACACAGTGTACTCAGGGATTGATGTTTAAAAGATGATTTTCTCTAGTAAAGTAACATTTATTCTAGGAACTTTTTCTGTAGTTTGACATTTTCTGAACTGTGCTAGAATTTTTTGTTATATTCACTTGTGGTACATGGACGTTACTGGCTAAGCCAGCATTTATTGGCTGCACCTAGTTGCCCTTGAGAAGGTGGTGATGAGTTGCCTTGTTGAACCGCTACAATCCATGTTCTGTCGATAAACCCACAATGTAATTCAGGATAGAACTCTAGGATTTTGACTCAACAACACTGAAGGAACGGTGATATATTTCCAAGTCAGGACAGTGAATGAGTTGGAGAGGAATTTGTAGTGGTGGCGTTCCCATGTATTTGCTGCCCTTATCCATCTAAATTGTAAAGGCCACAAGTTTGGAAAGTGCCCTCTAAGGAGCCTTGGTGAATTTTTGCAGTGCATCTTGTAGATGGCACTCAATTCCACAAAGCATTGGTGGCAGAGGGACTGGATATAGTACCAATCAAGCAGGCTGCTTTGTCCTAGACAGTGTCGAGCTTCCTGAGTGTTGTTGGAGCTGCACTCATCCAGGCAAGTGGGGAGTATTCCATCACACCCCTGAGTTGTGTGTTGCAGGTAGTGGACAGGCATTTGGGAGTTACTTACTGTTATTCATAGACTCTGATCTGCTCTTTTAGCCACAATATTTATATGACTAGTTCAGTATCTAGTAAATGGTAAACCCCAAGATATTGCCGGTGAGGAATTCAGTGATGGTAGCACCACTGAATGCTAAGAAGCAATAGTTAGATTGTCTCTTGTGCAGATGGTCATTGCCTAACGTTAGTGTAGTGTAAATGTTACTTGTCACTTTTCATCCCTAGATATTATCCAGTTCTTGTCACATTTGAACATGGACAGCTTCATTTCCACTTAAATTTGGCTTAAGACATACTTGGGTAGGATTCCTTGCAAATTTTCTACCTGATTCTGAGCAGCAGAGTGGCAGAAGATCAGGCAACATTATCGACTTCATATTTCCCCACCTTCATATCTGCTGACAATGCAAGAACTGCACCTTCCCTATCCATCCGTGTAAATACTAGCAATGAACAACAGACTGAGTTCACAGTCAATTTTCCTCCATTCTGCTACTGGAACGTTTGCAATGAAACCTCTATCCCAGAAAAACAGTTCAAGCTTTTTTTCCCATGTTTTCTTGAGCAGTGGTATTGCTCATCACTACCCAAAATCCCAAAACATCACAAGATTTTCCTTTTCTTGTGTTCAATGATATTCAATGTTTACTGAGTAAAATACTTATGTTTACCATTAAAATGCACAAGTCAAGAGACTGACCAAAAAAAAATAAAATAAAAGGATAGAAAACTGGAACAGGACTGTATACTTACAGAAAAGTCAGAAAAACCAAGAATAGTACAATTTAAAAATGGCAAATGGAAAATACTTCAAAGTTGACTTGTAGATGGGACCCTGGCAAAAGTTTCAATTATAAAAAAACTTACAATATAGTGAAGTTAGTAAAACAATATTCAACAGAAATAGTGAACAGATTCACCTATTATTATTTTAAATAGACAATACAGCAGTGTATTCAACACAAGGACTTTATTTAAGCGAAGGTGTCTACCTACAGTGTCTGTGCGTCATGGTACAGGCCACATGACTACAGCAAGCTAGAAAGGATGTTCAACATGACATTTCACTAACTTTACAGAAAGAAACCTCTCTGCCATCCTTCCGTGAATCATTTGACACAGCAATACAAGCATTTCTGGTGCATTAAAACATAATAGCTAGAATCTACTGCCCTCTCATGCAGTAAGGTTTATGCTGGGAGGGGAGGGTATTTAATCAGGATGGAGGGTGTTTGTTGAGGACCCAATTGAGTGAAGAGTCAATTACCCAAGCCAGGGTAAGAATGCTCCTGGTCAGCTTTCCAGCCCACTACTAGCTTAGACCCTTCAGTTCACACATCATATCCATCTGAGGGTGTCATTCCACAGACATGTATTCACCAAGCAATGTGTGGATAACTTGCTATTTGAAAAACCTACAGACAAATAACATCATGTTTATTTACAGACTTCCATAGTGGTGATCTATCATATTGAGGTTTCCACTGCCCAACTGAGGAACCTTGTAATGGCAAACAGCAAGGCTATTGATCAGCATGCCCTTCCCACTACCAACTAACCTCCTCCTTACACCATGATACCCCACTTTACAACACCTTTCCTGCTGCTCAGCCATCCTGGGTGGAGGTGCATTTCCAGCAAGCATCTCCACCTCCTCAACGGCACTGCTGAGCATTGCACAGCATCTAGATTCTGGTTGGCAGGCTCTCAGGCATTGAGGGTGATTTCTAACCCAATTACCCTTGATGCCAGGGAAGATCTGACACTGATCAGGTAAGACTCGCTTCACTCAATAGGCCTTCCCAAAGGTAGGTGGTGTGACGCTCTCATGCACTGCCCATTTAGCAAATGAGACCACTGTTGCCTGCTACCCAATGACTGGAGGTAAGTTCAAGACTAAAAATTAGTTTAAGAAAAGTTCTTAAATAAGAAGGAAATGAAAGCTGCAGTGTTTGTAATGAGGACAGCCAGGTGGACATCATAGAATATGAGTTCCCTGATTGGGGCTATTAATTTGGTCCCATCAGGTAGCCCTGGTTAACAAATAAGAACAGGAGTGTCAGACATCCTGTTCACTCTGAGAGCTGGCTCTGAGGGAGCTGGATCAGCGTCAAGGACTCCCCATTTGTAAATAAAGGGTGACTTAGTGACGGGATGCTGGCATTTAACCCCATGTCCAAAATAGTTTCAATGTAATTTTAGGCAGGAAATGGAAAAATATTTCTTTGACAGCCAATCGTGTGACGCTGTCAAAAAATCTTTGTTTAAACAGAAAGCGATGCTTATTGTACTTACCGTCCAATCCAATAAAAATAATTTTAAAAATGCTCCCACTTTCACACACATGCATTCCAAGGCTCAATACACAGAGGGAAGTAATTTACAAAGTAGAAAGATATGTTCAGTAGTTTAAAGTCTAATCAAGGACAGCGGTTTATGAATCTTGTAGATTGATGACTGGATGGTTTCAGGCTGGGGCCCGATGGTCTTCCTAGATTTTGCATTGGACAATTTAAAGATGTTGGCGAATGATTTATGTTTTTTTTTTGGGGACAACAGCTGCTGAATTGATTCGTAAATTATGCGCGTCTGTTGCATGTGAATGGCTGAACCAACAGTCACACCTTGAGCTTGCAAAATTGATAGAGATCAGAACACTCACACAACATTCTCATTCTCCTGTGTATTCTTGAGTTCTGTGACCTGTAGAAAAGCAGTTTCTTGAAACACAAAAGAGGGATCAATGTATAATCCCCTCTCACCAGCAGACTAGTTGTCCAAACATGGTCAGAGCAATTTGATTCCAAATCCATGATTTAAACATGATTAGATTATAGCTGCCATATCAACCAGAGCCCATTGTCCAAAGCATTTTCTGTCTCATAAACTGTTGCACGTTCCATTGACATTTAAAAATTGTTTTTTGAGATGTAAGTGTTGCTAACAAGGCCATCATTTGTTTCCCATCTCTATTTGCAACTTAAGTTGACTATCTTTATCGGCCATTTCAGACAGCAACTAAAAGTCACCACATTACTGTGTGTCTGGAGTCACATGTAGACGTGACCAGGTAAGAAAGGCAGGTTTCCTTCTCTAAAAGGATATTAATGAACCAGATGGCTCTTTTCATGAATCAACAGCGGTCTCATAGTCACCAACACTGAAACTGGTTTTTAACACTAGTTTTTTAAAAATATACTTAATTTAAATTCTGCCAGCTGCCGTGGTGAGATTTGAATCCATGTCCTCTGATTAGATTCAGACTCTGGATTACTAGTACAGTATTACCACCATCTTTCCTGATAACAGATTACCTGGTTGAGTTATCAGTGGGTTGGGAAACAGGCCTTTTACGTTCCTTTAAATTGATTCTCAAATAGTTTTATCTAGACAGTCTGGGTCCATTACAATAGCTTTTTATTGTATAGGGTATAGCTACGTTAATGTACAGCTATCTTAGATGCAGCTTGTTTAAGATACTGAAGGGCTGTTCAGTCTTTCAAAACACAAACAGTGGTTTCAGCACAATAAATACATCAAGTATTTTTGATATAAAACATGGCATTATGATTTTTTGTTATGGAATTTCTTTCATTTATTCAGGGAATGTGGGCTTCACTGGTTGGACCATCCCAAATAAAGTTATGAAGATCCTGAAATAACTCCACAGGGGCTGGTATCCCTTCATCAAGTCACCCTTTATTTACACATGAACAGTCCTCGACACACAGTACTGCCTCATTTGGAGTCAGGTACCAGAGTGTCACTATCTTTGACACTCACCCTTTTTATATGTCAGTCAGGGCTCCCTGATTAGACCAGATTAACAATCCCAATCAGGGAACTCATATTTTATGATGTCCAGCTGGCTGACCTCATTACAATCACGACAAATCCTAAAAGCACCAATTCCCCAATGACCTGCGTGCAATTCTGGTCTCCCTACTGTAGGAAGGATGTTGTGAAACTTGAAAGGGTTCAGAAAAGATTCACAAGGATGTTGCCAGGGTTGGAGGGTTTGGGCTATAGGAAGAGGCTAAATAGATTGGGGCTATTTTCCCTGGAGGATCGGAGGCTGGGGTGGGGGTGACCTTATAGAGGTTTTTTTAAATCATGAGGGGCATGGATAGAATAAATAGATGAGGTATTTTCCCTGGGGTGGGGGAGTCCAAAACTAAAGGACATAGGTTTAAGGTGAGAGGGGAAAGATTTAAAAGGGACCTAAAGGGCAACTTTTCACACAGAGGGTGGTGTGTGTATGGAATGAACTTCCAGAGGAAATGGTGGAGGCTGGTACTATTATAACAGTTAAGGGGCATCCGGTTGGGTATGTGAATAGGAAAGGTTTAGAAGGAATGGGCGAAATGGTGGCAAATAATACTAGATTTATTTAGGATATCTGGTTGGCATGAATGAGTTGGACCGAAGGGTCTGTTTCTGTGCTGTACATCTCTATGACTCTATCGCTCTATGACCCTCTTTTTAATATGGCAATGGCAAAATGAGGCTTAAATAGTCTAATCTATGCATATGAACTTGATACTATCTTTTAAATTCTGCCATTCTGATGGTGGCTTCATTATTCAGTATTCTATACCACCCATTGTAATTATATATTCAAGTACTTTTTTTAATAAAATGATAATCATTTGGTCTATTCACACTTAAAGATGCAAGAGTCATTTTTGATGTACAAAATTCCTTCAAAGGCTTATCCCCAGTTTATCCATGGGCTGAATATATTTAAAAATCTCATCTTTTTGTATCTTCACGCATGATTCTTCTACATTTGAAACCTTGAGAACAAAATAATAGAAAGCCATTGCAATCATCAGCTGCTGTACTGAATAAGTTGGACATTTAGAATTGTTACTGTTTTCTTCAGAGCCATAGAGGTACCCTCCCTACTTCTGGGTCAGCATCACTAGGTTCCTGGTCCATCTCTGGCCTTTCCTTGATTGGAAGATATGTTCCAACATAGCCAAAACGATTGCTTATCAATCTACAAATCTATCCGATGTCAAGCAGTAAAAGTTGAAGGGTTTCCCGGTCAACCAGAGCCATGTGGTACCCGCATTGCAGCCTCCTCAGGTTAAAAGGCTCCATGCACAAGTTCTGGTTGTGAGTTGTATCCTCATTACTGCCCATCATGTTGTATGATCTAGCTGCTCAATTTGCTGCCACCAGCTTCTTTCCTAGTAGGGATTTACAGAGCTTGTTTAGTGAAGCATGGTAGAGGAAAACTACCTTCTCCATCCCACCAGCGTGAGCATCCCCATCTTCTCTCCAATACCTCATACTTCCTATATAATACTAGTGTGCTAACCTCTCACCAGTGTTCATGCTGTAACTCTCTCATTGTTTCCTGCAGCACCTTCCCCAGTTACTCTTACTCACACAATCCCCAACATGACTAACCTGCATGAGCTCTGCAATGCCTACTCACTCAACTGGAACATCTCCACACTTGCACCAACAGTAATAGATGTGTCACCCACATTTATTTCCGACAATACCTGCCTCTCTCTTATTCCATGAGGAAAACAGCTCACAACAGAAGCTGAAAGACTCAGGATGGATGGGATGTTCCCTGGCATTCAGCTCCTCACACTTTTGAGGAGACCTTCTTGATTGAGTACAGCCCAAGCAGGTGCTGGACCGATATTGGAGTTTGCCCTTTACTTACTGTGCCAAGACCTGCTGAGGGAAGGCCTTGTTTTGATGAAAGCAGCAACTATGACAACCTCCTGGCTTTGTGTCCATACGAACTTTCACAACAAGACAGCAGTAATATGAGTCTGGTATTTCTGGCTGAGGGGACAAAGCACAAAAGGGCAAGGCAAAGGTAATCCAAAGCAGAAATGCTCTGAACATCCATGTAGGCCCATAATGATTGAGGGATATGACAATGAATGAAGATTTCAAAGAAGCAGCCTCACCTAATACATGAGCTGGATGCATTTCCCAGAGTGCACAGTGTCTTTGCTAGTTGCTGATGCAGATCAAAGTGCACCACTGAAGTCTAGAAGTGATGTGTAAGTGGATCAGAGATATACCATGAGGATTCTCAGAGGCTGGCACACGTTAAATGTCACTGTCTGTGCATGTGAGGTTTGTGTAGCTGGTGCCCATGGAGGCCATGTCCTTAGATCTTAGTACCCAGTTTCCAACATGGAAGTCATTTGAAGCAAACAACGAGCTGAATTGATCAAGTGCTCACTTTGACTTCTTTATCAGGTTTCCCCAATGTCTAGCTTAATTGGCAAGTTTGGTAAGGTGGGACTCTGATTATTGATGAGGTGAACAGTGGTGTTATCAATATGATTAACAAGCAGTAATGATTGTCAATTGGTATTTTGCCACTGCCTCACCAAAATTTCACCATGCTACTTGTGAGAAGCATAAAAGATGGAGCACGATGATACTGAAGTTGAGATGGGGCTCACTACAGTTGTCGCCCAGTTTTGTCAAACATCATGCTATTAGCCACATTGTGCAAACCCTTACAAGATTGCACCTATTGTTTATTACATGATAGAAACAATTTGCAAATATATTAATATGGTAAACACTCTTAAGGAGACAATGAGAAAGACCCAGATAATAGGCCTTTCTGCTTTGAGATCCAAGGCTATTTTCCTGTTAAGTAAGTGGGTGATATTTTGGAGTTCCTCAGTATAAACCCTTTCACACTCTTACACACTCAGACACAGGAGGTCCTTGTTATTTATAGGAGATAAATTTCTGAAAAACCCAACAAATAGCAGAAAAAAAATGAAGGGATTTATTTCCCATAAGAATTAATGAATGAATTTCAGCAACATCCAAGGTAATGGGATAAGAACAAACAGTTGAATAAATACCTAAAATTGTTCCCTTAAAGAATAGTGACATAGATACTCAACACCAAATTATGTACCACTCCCTGCACAACAGTTCTTGCCAAGCGCAAACATCAGCTTCATTCTGAAGGACTATCATACAAGTGTGTACACACACACGTGCACACACACACGCACACACATTTAGATTGTCCATATTGTATCCTCTATAATGTTTTCTTTATTGTTTGGACAGAATTCTGGAATGGTACCTAACTTAGTAGTGGTCCTGAAATCTCCCAGATATGTTTTGGATTTATGAATGCCTAGATATTTCTTAAAAAAAAACGAGCAGTTTGTTGATTCAAGAGTATTAGATATTCAGGAGACCCCTATATCTGTAATATAATGACCTTTACAGGAATGATGACATTGAAAAGGTTTGGTATCATGCCAACTTTTAAAAGAATTAATGACTGATTGGTAAGCTGACAATGGCTGCCTTACCATTGCCAATCGGGTTCAACATTGGCACTCATCAAAGATATAATTATTGTTTCGTACCTTCCGGAGTCATGAATATTAAGTAATGGCCAAGGTGAACAGAACACTATTAAAATTTTCCTTGTTAGGCTCATAATATTTTTTGCAGGCATAGCTAGCCTACCTTGGAAAACTTTGGAAAAGTAGCATCAGTGACCTCTCCATCTGGCATGCTGTGACAAAATCAATTTGATGTGTGGCTGTTAGTTGTGGATTTCTGATTAATGTCGCAGTTCAAATCATTGTTGAATTAATTAGGAACACTTACGTTGATCATTACATATCAAATATTAAAGAAAATCTACTGCCAATAACTGAAATTTCACTACTGCTTGTTGGCTAGCCATTTCTTTGTTTCTGGTGTACAGCTGAATAATGTCAAGCAAATGAAGCCCATGAGCTATAATTGTTCATGATACTCAGATCAGGAGGGTGCTATTGGGTGAGGAGAATGTTGGCATTGCCCTACACATTCAAATGCCACTCCTTGTTAAAATCAGGTTTATAACTTTACAGATGCTTTCAAAAGAAATGGCATCAATAGATTTTTTGGTCATATGTTACAAATTATTGATAACATTAGTTCACATTATTGGGCTGGACTTCCAGCCACTGAATGTCATCATCATTGGCAAAAAAGTTCGTAAAATCACATGACATCAGATGTAAATGGATTCCCAAAGTTACGAGCACAAAGTCCCAATGTCCAACCAAGTGTTGAACAGCAAGACAAGATTCTTACCAGTGAGTTTTCAGAGGTCTGTTTGCATGCATCAGCATGTATTAACATCTCATTATCAATTAATCAGATGTCATTAATCTGCAGTTTCACATTCTCCTAACCACCTGACAGAAATTTGACAGCCACAATTCCCAAAACGAAAGTCAGATTAGGTACCTGGTAAAAACCGAAAGAACTGCGGATGCTGTAAATCAGGAACAAAAACAAAGTTGCTGGAAAAGCTCAGCAGGTCTGGCAGCATCTGTGAAGGAAAAAACAGAGTTAATGTTTTGGGTCCGGTGACCCTTCCTCAGAACTGAGTTCACTGGACCCGAAACATTTACTCTGTTTTTTCCTTCACAGATGCTGGCAGACCTGCCGAGCTTTTCCAGCAACTTTGTTTTTGTTTGGGTACCTGGTAACTCCAGCGCACCACTTGTTCCCCCAGCCCTCCTTCTTGGACACCAGTCATCAACATCTCAGGGCATGTTTCATGGGCACCAACCACACACCCTCCCACTCTCAATTACTCAGTACCTCCAGGTCCCCATCACAAAACTGGGTTCTGATTTCCAACTGTCCAACATTCCTGGAGCAATTGATACGAACAGTAAAGGGCAGTTCAGTGCTGCCATGCTTGACATGGTGCACAATTGGGTTTGAAAGATGGCATTGGTGCCATTTGTGGTGAAAGACAGAATATGACAAATGGGACATCATAAAGGTGCAGGTTTAGGAAGATACTGCAAGAAAACTCACTTGGGTTCAAGGAGAGAAAACATCCATTAAACTCAGCAACATTGACACAGGCAATTTCTGGTAGAATTCAGCCCTTCATATTAAAATGTGTGGTACAATCAAACATTAATGAAATGGGATCTTGGGAATACATCCACATAAAATATTTCAGACAATATTTTAAATCTCACGGGTGCAGATGATTCAGATTTTTGGGTAAAAGTATTAGTTTATTCAGTAAGCTGTAAATGTCCATTGTCGTATCAAATTGATAAATATCAACTCAAATCATTTTAATTAACAATTTTACTGTTTCTATATTTCAATCTTTTAGAAGTCAGTTTATTATCATTTTATTGATCAGTGTCTCAGGATCCTAAATATCAATGTTTTAAATTTGAGTTCAGTGTCAAGGGATCATGGTCAGGATACTGGTGATTTAGAATTTGACTACCTTTGCCTCAATTGCTCTTTCTTTGCTTTTCTTTAAAAGTTCAAAGAAGTTGATGCTATCAATTGTTTGAAAAGTTTTCAACTTGTGATGCTCCCATATTGGACAATTTCAAGACATGGTGCTACACTTTGGGTGTTAGGGAAGAGGAGCACTCCTGCGGTCAGCATTCTGATTCAAGACGGCACTAAGGATAAATAGCCTCTATAGCTTCATTTTCAGCTGCCGTTACTATGATTGTTGATCAGACACTTAATGATTTAAAGAGGCACTTTGTTTATGATTTTAGGATTCTATTTCTAATAAAGTGTCATTTATGCCATCCCATGTGCCCTCAGAAACATTTCTTTTTATTCTTCTCCCATTATGTGTGCTGTCAAATGCTCTTCCTGGCTGGCAGCATTTGACCTGAAGCACAACTATGCTTTAAATATGGTGCCAGCTGCACGAATCGCAGAAAGTCCTGACAGTATCAAGTATTTCTGTCACTCGTGAGACTACAATAGCATGAAGGTGACACTGTGGGGATATGGTGCATACATTATTCTCATTTGTATGGGGCAGCAGTGAATTGCATTGAGAATGCTTGCTAGAGTCACAGAGAGGAAATTCCTGTTAAACCCCTGAAAGTTTGGTAAATTTGGCCCAAGACTGTTAAAGGAAACTTTCATCTATGTCATCACCATAATTATGAGTGAGACCCAGAATATGATATTGGCTGAAATATGAATACTATGGTGTAGGGAGTGGAAATTTGCAAATGATAAAGTGACCTACCTGACCCACTGAATATTTTTGAGAAGAACAGAATCAATTGCTGGTATGGATCTTTGCTTCTGAACTGAACCTGCTTCTAATCTCTGATTTTTCTTTGTCAGCATCATAAAAGTTCACCCTAGTAACTACTGCAGCAATTAAATCATCCAATGGCTTGTCTAATCATTTAACTTTAAGTCAAATGATTTCTGAGAAATGTTGTTTTGGCCTAATGCTAAAATAAAAAGTTTCTGACCTTTTCAAAAATGCCACCTTCACAGAACTAAATACGAAAAGATATTTATCATTACTTTAGGACCCAATTTCCCAAATAATAAAATTATAAACCATCACGACAAGTATAATAAAAGATGACACTCCTGTTGTTTTGGGTTGGGACCCTTCTTCAGAAGAAGGCCCCGACCTGAAATGTCAACTTTCCTGCTCCTCTGATGCTGCCTCGCCTGCTGTGTTCCTCCAGCTCCACACTGTGTTATTTCTGACTCCATCGTCTGCAGTTCTTACCACCACAAGTATAATAGTTCTGAGTACATTTAGATATTTGCTCTTCATATTTATGGGGTTAAAATAATCATGTGAAAGGAGGCACTTAAGTGAACTGTTGAATGAGTTTTGTTAGATATAAGCAATGCTTCAAATGTTTTGGGGAAACACTTCCATAGTCTTATTTTCAGTTTTAATTCCTATCTCATTCAATCCAAATGCTTGTAGAGTGAGCATCTTAGCATGATACTTCATAAAACATTTTTTAGTTATTTATTTGATAAAATGATATTTTCTAAAACTTCCGTCCCTTTATTTCCTGGATGTTAGATGGGCATCTCATCTTGCTCCAAGTAACCCTAAAAACTGTATTGCTGAAATGGTGTGAACAAGTCTGCATCATTCCTGGGGTGAAGACCAAAGACCTTAGAAAAGGAGGTTCACCAGCATGCTACTCAAGATGAGGAACTTCAGTTTTGAAAAGAAGTCAGAAAATTTAACACTATTTTCCTTGGAACAAAGAAGGTTCAGAGGTGACTTAGTGATGAGGTTTCCAGATGAGGAGGTTCTGATAGAGGAGACAGAGAAAAACTATTCTCTCTAGAAAGGGATCAATCGCCAACTGGCATAGATTTAAAAACATTGAAAAAAGATCTAAATGACAGTTAAAGAAAAATGTTTTTGCTTTAAGTTGTCAGAATCAACAACACTCTAGCTGAAAATATTGTGGAGGCTAATCACATACATTATTTTAAACAGGGGTCGTATGAGGTAGATAATGATAAAAAAAAACTTACAGGGTTACAGATTAAAAAAAAAGCAAATAGGTGAAATTAAGCACAGCCGCTCTTTCAAAATGTACAGGCATAATAGGCTGAATGATCTATCCTGTATAAATTTCTCAGTCATAATGTAACAGTTTTACACTCCTGTCGCAAACTATCAAGAACAGAATTCTGCCTGAATATTTGATAATTTTTTGACAGAAACAAAAGATAAAAAATTTGATAATATTCTATTTCATATTGTATTCAGAGCAAACCATCATCACTAAATGTTGTCAAGATTATTTCTTATTTTCTTCAATAAGAAATTTCATGTGTTCCTAATTTTTCATTTAAATGAAGTGACAGCTGTCTTTTAGTCTGGAAATTGTTCATGGAATGGACATCAAACTATGGATATGGTTAGAAATTGCCTAAATGCCAAGGGACAAAGAGTAGATTTAATGAACTGGTATGTTATTTCTGTTTAAGCTATATCTTTCATTTTTCCCCTTAGTCTTAAATTATTCAAAATGGTGCTGAATTGTGGTGACAAATGAAAGCTTTTCATTGTATTTTATTGTATTCTTACTGTAAAATACATGTGACAATGAAACCATTCATTCATTTAATTGATAGGATATGACCAGTGATACCTTGAAAGGCCCTGTGTTGGAGTCTCAACTATCCACTATGATGGGACGGAATACTGCACATCCAAATGTGCCAATAAGTCAGAGGCACTGTAAGTAGTGTATTTACAAGTATAAAATTACAAAGAGATATCGATAAAGTGAATGTACAAAACATGTAAGCATGAGGTCACCCATCTTGGATCTAAAAAGGCTAAATGTTGAAAAGTTATAAGCACAAGAGGTCCAAAGGAAAGGTTTAGATATGTAGTTAATTAAAATGTACAGCAAATAAACAAAAGATCTGATGGAATGTTTCCCTAAATGATATAGATGTGGCTTGAAACAAAATAGAAATTGCTGGAAAAAACTCAGCAGGTCTAGCAGCAACTGTGGAGGGGAATCAGAGTTAAACGTTTTGGATTTAGTGACCCTTCTTTAGAACTGATGGTAACTAAGAAAAGTTTTTTTAATGCAGAAGACAGTGTTGGGGGAGGGGTTAAGGAGTAAACAATAGGTGGAAATAGAGCCTAAACAGAGAGACAAATGGACGGACGGACAAAGGAGTGGATAATTGTTAGCCTAGGAGAATGAATAGCTGCTAATATGGACTATTAGTGGCTAACAATGGGTTGTGTATAATAGTAGACCATGTGATAATAAGGCCTGGTGTGTGGGGTTTTGGAAAAGGTGCCTCAAATCCTAAAATTATTAAACTTGATATTGAGTCCAAATAGCTGTAGAATTTCCAAGTGGAAAATTAGTTGCCATCCTTCCAGCTAACGCTGAGTTTCACTGAAGCACTACAGTGAGCTTAAGACTGAGATGTTGGCCAGAGAACACGATGGTGCATTGAAGTAGCAGGCAATGTGGCAGGCAGAATGTTGCCTGGCACTTCAACACACCACCTAGACTCAGTGATAGCTTACTGCCCTATTTCATGGGTCATTTGGCAGGATTTGCCCGCAGCTCTCAGAGGTGGGGGAGGGAACAATTTTCAAAGTACAACGAGACCTTGATCAGATGGATCAATGGGCTGAGGAGTGGCAGATGGAGTTTAACTTAGATAAATGTGAGGTGCTGCATTTTGGAAAGACAAAAATGGAAAGTGTAGCTTTTAAGTACATTGGATTGGAAATCAGGCAGAATGGATCAAATATTACTTTGCATCAGCAATCTTTTTTGGAAAATGTTTGCCCCATTTGCTATTTGTTAAAGTAAGGCTTCACACATAAATGCAGTAGCTTCCAAAACTGAAATGAAGATATTGTGAAGTCTCATTGCATAGCTGAATTGGCTGGGTACCCAAACAAGTCAGAGGCCAGTTTTTGAAGTGTGAGAGTTGAGTAAAACTATGGAAAAATCCCAGGGCAGAAGGAAATATTCAGATAATCAAAACATCAACAAAATTAAAAATGGAAAACCGTGTTTTGAAATTTTTGTCATTGGGAGGTGCCAAAAACGTGAAACTTCTGATTTTTATTCATATTTCTTATGCAAATCTCTGTGATGGATTCTCAGGTGTAGGAGGGTCTACAACTTTTCTTCTGGGAAAGAGAAATAAATGTTCCCTTTTAGCTTGAAGAGTAGTTAAAAAAGGACAATAACAATGGAGACTCATGCCCTTGGTGAGGCAATTTTTAGCAAAACTATTGGAAGAAATTCTAAAAATGAATGCAACAACAATAAGTCACTATGTGGTAACGCACACTGAATGAAATGTGTAAATGAAAAGAGACTGAAGATCGATAGAGCAGTTTAAAACAGATGGTGGAGAATGGCAAGGCCTCCAAAATGATATTGTTGGATAGCTACTGTCAGCAATTTGATTGTTTTACAATGAAAACGGCGAGTTCTAGGAAACTGCTGGACATTCTGGCACAATGATGGTTGGAATTTTAAAGTAAAAATTTAAAAAGTAGGAATATAATTTGTTGTCATTTTGTATGGTTTATTTGTTTTTTTTATTGTTATGGTTTGATTTATATAAAAGAAAAAGGAGAATCTGTTATCATTTAATATGGTCTTAAAGGTATGCCTGAGACTGACTGGAGTAAGAGAACAAATGATTAAATATATTAGTATATCAAATATATTAATTAGAGTTAGTTGCTTTTGAATTAGTTGCATACATCTGGGGAGCTTTTTTCAGTGGTGTGTGAGTTTTATGGAATGTGAATAACTGAAATATCTGAAAAATGTGAAGCTGAGTTCTGTTCAATAAATAAGTTATCTTAAGTATAAGAGACGTGTGTGCGCATCTCATTTACAGACTATTCTAGTCCACACACACTGAAGCTGAACGCACAATGGAAATTCTGTTGCCAAAACCCCTACGTGCCGTCCAGTGATGAGAGTCACAGCAAGAACAATGTTTTATGTAGACAAAAGTAATTTGTGTGTCCAAGGCACTTTTTATTCAAAAAGACAGTCAATCTGTCCATAGCAGTACCCTGACAATTAGAATCTACTTGTCTGGCCTAAGAATTGAGATTGATAGGTAACTGTTCTCATTGCACCTCCATGCCAATGATGGTCCAATCAATCAGCACCCTCTTCTCATGCTGTATAAAATGGTATCCCTTTATTTAACTCTGTTTCTAGCATAGTTTGTTGACTGCCAGCCTAAAAGTTTCAAATCCTTCTTTCCTTTTAGCAATGTTTAAGTTCTGTACTATCAAGTAATTATTCATATTCTTTATCACAAGGTAGACAGTGTTATGAACCAGACCAAAGCCCCTCAAAATATATTAACATTTTCTTACTTTGAAGGTGTGTAAGGTGTTGTGTTTAGGGTGTAATTCAACTGGTCAAACTACCAGGCTTGAAACAAAACACACTTTACTTATTTACTGTAATTAAAATACATACAAAACAAAAATAAAAGAATTGGCTTAACTGTAACTCTATCAAAACCCTTAACAAAATTATATCAACTACTACCACTTAACTGCACCAATACAATATCATCTGTAAACACACTCTTGGCAAAGCTAATTCAGTAAAATAGATTGTCTCACATGCAATTCTAGCAGCGGGAAGAGAACCCCAGCTTTTAGCTGTAACATAGACAGGCAAAATGGCTTCCACATCCAGCTTCAAGACCCAAGCAGCAACTGCTACTGAGAAAGTAAAACTAAAAGTCCTGGTTCTGTGGGAGCTTGACTCCACCCATTTGTGCTGCTTCTTTTGTTCAGGCTTTAGAAAAATAACAAGGCCTCACAAACTGTTTACTTTATTGACCTCAATACACACATCTGTCTCAACCTTCCTTCATTAAAAATGTGCCAAAATACACTTCTTAAAGCCATAGCGTCCTCACAACAGGTTTTGAATTTGTTTTACCAAAAGAAAAACTTGACCATATCATTAGACTGTCCAACATTACTGTCCAACTACTTAATATATTCACCCAAGATTTCCCTCTCTATTATGGTGTTGACCCATTTAAATAAACCTGAGAATCTACAGCATCAGTTAAGTACCCTCGTTTTTGATCCATTCAGTAATATTTTATTCATAACAATCATTATTACACAATTACACTATTTAGCCTGAAAACAACTAAATCTATGCAAGTTTCAAATGAAGTTCTATTTAACATTCAACAACATAATGTTTGAATTTAACATGATGTACAACAGCATTATTAGTAAACAAAACCAATTATTCATGTACTGAAGCCATAATCATACACCTTTTACTATTTTGTTTGGAATTGGAATGAATTTACTAACCTACACTTAAGCCATCAGCCACAAATTTAGAATAAGAGGTTCCACAAAATGTAAGTACGTATCTGTGAACAAATTTCTAGGTCATTGTACTCATTTTACAGATCATCTTTGTAGAAGAAGGTGTACACTTCTTTATCCCAACTTCATAGGGATAACAATGAGAAAACATTTACTTTGTAATCAAGCAATTACCATTGACCAAAAGGGTACTGATATTTCTTCCTTCACTTCCTCCATGTTGTTAGTTGGTTGTTTGTCAGTCATATCATCCTGTTCTAAAAGAGTAGAGTCCTTGTTGTTCTGTGTTGATGTCTGAGAGGCTTTTATCTCCACCAAGCATTAGAGGTTGACTCTTAAGACAGTCTGGTTGTGATATCACAGCATAACATTACAGATAAATCTATTGTAGTGACTGTAACGAGGTCATCCAAGTGGACCTCATAGAATATGAGTTCCCTGATTGGGGTTGGTAATCTGGTCCAATCAGGGAGCTCTGACTGACAGATAAGAACACAAATGTCAGACATCCTGTTCACTCTGAGAGGTGGCTCTGAGGAAACTGGGTCAGTGTCAAGGACACTCCACATCTAAATAAAGGGTGACTTGGTGATGGGATACCAGCCTCTGTGGAGTTATTTCATCCATGTTAGCCAATCCTTTTTCTTCCAGGTTAATGTCAACAAAACTAGGATTAATCTTAAACCATTGCTTTTGCCGTACAAAGCAATGAGTAATACTCTGGCCATATACAAGCCTAAGAATATGTAAACTGTTAAGATAATTAGGTTCTGTTCTTGGCCTTAACTTGTCATTCTGAAAGATGATTGAATTTGATTTTCTCTACCATCTTTCCCTGAACAAATTCTGAATGAACTTATCTTGTTATAACGTAACTAATCAATACTCAGTGTTTGATAATGTGAGATTAAGTGACAGCATGGAAGACAAGAAAAGCTATTTGTTTCAATTGGAAAATGCAAGTCTTGCTAGATTTTCATTAAACCAAAATGATATCCAAACTTGTGAACCATAATGAAATGTATCTTTAATTATGAAAAGAAGAAACTCATGCTTTACCTCCTTCATGCGAACAATAAAGTTCATTTTCTTTCATTCTCATTGCCACTGTATCAGAATCCTCTCCTGGATGCTGAATGAAAGCAAATTTCACAAATGGAAAGTATAAAATTAGCCATTATATTTAGAAGGAAATAATTTACATGTTTATTTATATCAAGTGCTGCAAAATAGAAAATTGTATTTCATGTTATCCACTTGCAAACCTTCGAGTTTTATCTTTTAAATTGAGACATTTGGACAGAAGATATTTCCGCCTCATTCAGATAAATCTTTAATTGTATAACGTTTTTAAACTTCTTATCTTTGTAATACTTTAGGTCAGTAAAACTCTACACAAATGCGTACAAACAGAACATACTGCTTCTACAATGTCTCACTCAGTCACTATTGAACTGAGTAATGACAGCTTTGCATTGATCACCAAGACTGGTTTTGTATTTGTATGGTCCTACTGCAGAGCAATGGTTTTACAAAGAACTTTTGGGAGATTTCAGGCATTTATCTCATTATTTCCCATTCATGTCCTTTTCTGTTTGAATGAACAGACAGAAGGACATCGACCTCGACCTGTGGGAATCGATCTCTTTCAGAAGCTTAACCCTCGTGTCTTTCAGAGAAAGGGCAAGTAAAATGAAACTAAAAATAATAAGTAAGATGATAAAGAAATGGTGCAACAATTAGGTATAAATTGAGTCTTGTACTGGAGATCCCAATCAGATGGTATTTTACTGTTTCATTTCTTCAAATACTGGAAATATTTGTAATTGTGTCTTGGTGATCTTACTCATGCAGAGGGAGAAACCAGTAAAAAAAGTAATACTTGGAAATGGATGCACTGGTTGTACAGGAGCACTGTTTTGAGATATACAAAACAAGTCAGACCAGTATGCACCATTTGGAAGTTTTACTGCTTTTGTCTTCTGGTTACAGCAGCAGTTTCTGTTCTTTACTCCTTTCAATATCATAATGATCTGTCACTCTCCAATTTTTTAAAAGATTCATTCATGGGATGTGGGCATCACTGACCATCCCTAGAAAACTGAATAATATCATGAGCCCTTTCAAATGGAAACTCTCACATTGAATTCCATGATAGGAAACATAGAAGCTTTATAGTGAAAAAGGAGGTTATCCGTTCTATTGTGTCCATAATAGCTGAAAATGTTATCAACTTTTGCCACATTCAAACTCTTCATCCACCAACCTGTAGAGTGTGGCATTTCAAGTATACTTAACAAAAATGTTTTAAAAATGTAATGAGGACTTCTACCTCTATCAAATTTCTAGCCACTAAGTTCCAGAAGCTCAACACCATCTGTGTCAAAAAGAAAATTCCCCCTTCTCTCTAGTTCTTCAGCTTAAATGTATACTCCCTGGTAATTGACCTTGCTGCAAACAGAAATAAGTCTTTCTTATACATGCATCCATCTAGGCCCCTTGAAATTTGATGCTTTGTTCATTAGGTCTTCTCAGCTTCCAAACTCCAAAGATCGAAACCCCAGCTATTCCAATTACATTTCTCATTGCTAAAATTCTCCACTCCTAGCAGCATTCTTGTAATTCTCCTCAGTAGACCGTCTGGTTGATCACAACATTTTTTTATAATCTGCACAGGAAATGGCCTAAAGCTAGCTTCAGACATGCACCAAAGACATGCACCTCTGGGACAGAGACTGAGTTTGATCTGGCATGTAGAGCTCTCAGCATCAATGAACTTGTGTGCATTTCTTTGTGCTTGATTTTTGCCTGGAAACTGGGAGTTGCACGATCAGAGATGCAGGCTTATAACTCACAAAAAGATGTTTCACAATGGACTAGCACTAGTCATAGAATCCTTACAGTGTAGAAGCAGACCATTTGGCCCATCAAGTCCACATTTCCCCTCCAAAGGGCAGCTCACCCAGACCCCCTATCCCTGAATTCCCATGGCTAATCTGCCTAGCCTGCACTCTATGGGCAATGTAGGTAATTGGCATGGCCAATCCACTTAACCTGCACATCTTTGCAATGTGGAAGGAAACCAGAACACCATGAGAAAGCCTATGCAGACATGGGGAGAATGTGCAAACTCCACACAGACAACAACCCAAGGGTGGAATAGAACCCAGGTCCCTGGTGCTGTGAGGCAGCAGTGCTAATGAGATAAACTTAGTAAAGTCACTATGTTTTGGTGCATGCTTCTTATGGCAAAGATGTAACAAATAAATGTCCTTGGTACAGTTTAGAGCAAAGTGTGAAAGATGGTCAAAATAAATTGGTGGCAGCTTCAGCTCACTTTTAATCTAATCCATCCAGTGGGCAGCTGAGCATTAAAATGTCTCTGTGACTTACCCACTAATTGCAAAAGTATTAAAAGCTCCAATTTAGGTTTGCAGGAGCCTTCTTTAGAATTCCAGGTTGGTGCCTGATGCCTCTGATGTGTACCAACTGCAGTTTTAACTCTGACCAAGAAAGTGACTGCAGTTTCCTCCCCAGGTGAATATCACAGAAAAAGAATATTAGAAAGGGACAAGAAGAGGAAGCTTCTGTACTTTTCTTGTGAGTCCTGAATAGTCTTGCACAAGGAATGTTTAAGTTTGATTGATAAATTGATAAATTTTTCCAATTCTGGTCAAGAGATGGAAGCAACCAATGATGTCACAGATGTATCGGACAAAAAGTTGTGACTGAGGCCCAAGTAGGATTAGAACAAGGAATATTCCATGTACCCCACTAAAGACAGGAATAACTGCGTCCCATGCGGGTACCCATAGTCACCTCTTGGACCTGAAGAAAGTGAGAGGAGTTCAAGGAGAAGTTGCTTAAAGTGAGGATGAGCTCAGCCAGGCAGAGGAGGGTGGAGGTGGATGGGGACAGTTCAGGCTTTCTTTCCAGGAAGAAGCAGAGAGCCCTGAGACCATCCTGATGGGAGATGGACGTGTAAAGGGATTGAATGACCATGGTAAAGAAGAGGTGGCTGGCACATGCAAACTGGATATTTTAACATGAAGTGTCAAAAGAATCGCAGATATAACTGGGGAGGAACTGGATAAGTGGAGAAGAAAATCAAATTGAGGTAGGAAGGAGTAGGTTCTCTGAGGTAGCAATGGGCAGAAACAATGGGTCTGCTCAGGCAATCCTATTTGTGGATTTTGGGGAGAAGGTAGAAGCAGGCTGTGCAGGGTTGGGGAACTATGAGTTTAGAGGCTGTCAGGGGAGATGTCCAGATGGGATAAAGTTGGTGACACTTGTGGACACAATGGCCTGATGTTTGATCATGGTGTTATGGTCTAAAGGCAGATAGGATGTTAAAGAGCTGGTGCTCAGATTCCAGAATGTAATGGTTAGTATGCCAGACAACAAAAGCACCACCCTTGTCAAAGGCTTGACGAAAAAGTCAGGGTTCGATCTGAAAGCACTGTCAGTTCAGAGGGAGATAGGTTTAAATGGGTGAGGCAGGCAAAGAAATCAAAGTGACCAATGTCACATCAATAGTTCTCAATGGACAGGTCAAGTGCAGGTAAAAGGCCAGAGGGAGAGGTCAATTGAAGTAATAATTGAAGTTTGAGTTGCAGATGATTTGGAATCTTTGGGGTGTATAGATGTATCTTTTGTTGGTAACAAGAGTTGACTGGTTTATAAATTAATGACCCGCTATCAATGACAGAGATTTTTATTGTCGCCAATAAATATGTGATTGATTCTCAGGTAATTGAACAGGTTTGAACTGGAACAAGTTATAAAGAGAGAGAGAGTTTAGTCCTTCCTCAGCTCAGGAGTGGTATCTTTGTTCTCTGCAATCAAAATTCACTGTAATCCTGAAGAGAACCAGCTTTATCTTTCTTGCAACAGTTATTGCAAATTGTGACTTTAAACTGATAAGCCAGAGACTTTTCATAAGTAAATTGTCCTCCTTATGCTCTTTACCAACCAGTGGAAACATTGAGAGAAACAGCGTGCTATCCAGAAGAACAGTCATAAGGATCATCTCAACAACCAAATCTGGAAACAAAGACTACAGAAATTTCTTTCCAGTTTTTGCTGTCTGTCCATAACCTATTTTACTATGTCTATTTGTGCTAAGCATATTGAAAGTTTATCAGGAGATTGGAGGTTTGATAATGAGTGTAATATGCTGATGGTTTATATCTATTTACCTGTAGCTAGAGTCCAATTATTTGTAATAAATAGTAATTCTGTTTCACCATAGAAACTTGGTCCATGCTTTATGTCAACCTGGGTTTGAGGTCAGGTAAATAGGGGAACTTGCACACATTTTAAATCTTTAACTTGTGTGATGACTCCAGGAAGAATGTGGCTTAATTTCCAGTGCACTACCCCAGTGAGACATAACAATATCCTTTTTTCCCCAAAACAGCGACACAGTCATGAGTAGCTTTATAGGTGGGATATATCCAACTCCTATGGCAGTCCCATAATGATTATGCATATGGTTCATTACATTTTAGAAATTTCTTCGCTCAGACAGAGGAGATCCAGTGGAATTCTCTGCCACAGGAAGCAGTCGAGGCCAAAACATTGAATGTTTTGATGGAGGAGGTTGAATACAGTTCATGGGGGTGTTGGTTCACAAAGTTAGCTGAATGGCTGATTTGCAATGCAAAGTGATGCCGACAGTGTGGATTCAATTCTTGTACCAGCTGAGGTTTATCATGAAGGTCCCACCTTCTCAACCTCACCCATCACCTGAGGTGTGAAGGCTCACATGTTAACCATCACCAGTCATTTTTCTCTCTATCTAATGAGAGAGCAGCCTTCTGAAACTTTGGCAACTTTACCATTAACTTTTAGATATAGTTCTTATGGTTGAGGAGATCAAAGGGTATGGGAAGAAAGCAGGAACAGGAGACTAAGGTGGATGATCAGTCATGATCATATTAAATGGTGCAGCAGGCTCTAAGGGCTGAATGGCCTTCTCCTGTTCCTACTTTGTATGTTTCTATATTTTACTTTTATTTATGAATGGTCTGAAAACTGGACTTCAAAATTGCACCCTAAATCCAAGTGTCACAGAAAACACAATGAGCCTTCCATAAAGTGTGGTTATGCTTCAGAAATATTATGGAACTCCCTCTACATTGTACTAAAGTGATGAGGGTATTCAATTATCTGAGAAGGTGTACAAACATAATTGATCATTTTAGTATTTCTTACCTTTAATGTTGGCCATCTTTCTACTGTGATGTCATGCCATGCAACTTTATTAAGGTTCATATTCAATTTTACTCACCTGAAAAGCAGTTTCTGTGAGTTTCTGGATCCATTCTTTGCAGTCCGTCTTTTCAGTTAAAAACGTGTACTGTTTCGTGGTTGTTTCCACTGTAAAGGCGCTTGAATCCTTTGACCAGTTTTCAGGAACAACCTCAGATATTTTGATACAGTCGCTCATGCGAATGACTTTTCTGTCTATTCTTTTTGTGATCTGCTTCTCGGATAAACTGGAGCCCTCTTTGAACTCAAAGTACTCGAGGCGAGCGACAGACTGGTTGCTCTGGGAGTAGAGTATAAGCCAGACCCTCTTCCATTTCTGAGGAGAATAAAAGAAAGACCCGCATCAGAATTACTGGGAAGGTAGAGTTAGGCGTACCAACAGGTGTAACACCATTCATTTGAGAATGTTAAAACAGTACACAGCGACCTGTGCTTTTAGCCAGTCACAAAAAACAAGAAATTAGTGTGTGTCCTTGTGAAATGGTATCTGGTGAATATTCGAATGGTCACAAGTACTGCGCACAGATGTACTGTCCTATGCTGGCTACACGCTTGATCCCAAACCATATTGACAAAACTCTGCACAAAACGAAATGGTGAACATCATCTGCCTTCCCAAGGAGTGACAATTATTTTCTAAAACCAAACGCCTTTTTTGACAATCGCTGTCTACAGCTCAAAGTTACAAACAACACAAATAGATTGACTTCTGAGCATGAGTTCTGAGAACGGGTCACTCGACCCGAAAAGTTAACCCTGATTCCTCTCCACAGATGCTGCCAGACCTGTTGAGCTTTTCCAGCATTTTCTGTTTTTGTTTCTGATTTACAGCATCCGCAGTTCTTTCGGTTTTTATTTAGCAAATAGATTTACAGCTGTTCAAAGCACGGCGCTGATTTTACAAAAGTGTTGTTAAAAAAGATCAGTGTGTACGTTGTTAGTAGTAAACACATGAATCGAAATGAAATAACACCACAAATGCCTTTAAAACCAAACATGCATTCCTAGTAGTGTCCGTCTTGTTAGGAAATTATATACAATGAACGACTCATTAAATATAATCCCCGACATGTGAGCTTGGTTTAAAAGTACATGATCAAAGTCTCGTTTGTCGATATCCTAGCGGGGAAGAAAAGTGTTGGATATTATTCTCATGTATGGAAACAAATTACGATACCTTTCTGAACCTATGCTGCTGCATACAAAGCAGACCTTCTTTCACGGTGTCTTCCATATCTGTATATTTGTTCCACAGACCCTTTGAGGCTAGTGTTCAGTTCTGTTGTGGCGGATATGCTTCGTTTCCGCTTTGAGTTTCCGTTAGTTTCCAAATGCAAAGCAGTGGCGTGTACACCGTAGGCATTGTGAGGGGTACAAAGTGATGAGCATTATCACATTGACACCAAAGCCATTGTTTATTCTCAAAGCAGCTTGTTGATGTTAAACTGAGCACCAGCTACCTCAACACAATCAGCTTCCAAACAGCACAATCAGTCTTTTGAAAGTGCGGAGTTTTTAGGTGGCCACTGCTCGCACTGACCTTTATCAAGGTGATATCTTGTGCTTTCTGCACATTGCTTCCCTTCCTTCGCCCTCAAAGAAGCTGCTACACAACTGAAGACTGCAGAAACTAAAGGGAGGCTCTGAAACAAGATAGTCTCTCTAGCCGTTATGATCAGAAAAGATAACACCAGATTCACGTGTATACTGAAAACACTCAGCTCTGTCTCACCAGCAACTTCCCAACTCTCTGTCTGATTTGTAACAGTGCTTGTCTGACATCTAATATTGGATGAACAGAAATTTCCTCCAACTAGATATCAGGAAAGTTGGAGCCATTGCCTTTGGCATGCAAGGTAAATTCTTTCCTGAGCATAGTTCCCATCCTTGGTAACTGTTGTCAACTGAGTGAGGCCACTACCAAACTTTGTGTGTGATTGGCCCCAGTTTGAGTTTTCAAGTACATACCGCTCCATCACTGAGCGACCTGCTTCCACTTCTGTAACATTTCTTGACATTGATCTTTTCTCAGCTCGCTGTGACTGAAATTTCATCCATGCTTTTGTTATCTTGAGAGTTGATTATTCCAGTGGAACAGTGACTGGCCTTCTACATTGCACCTTAAATAAACCTGTGCTCACACTGATGTAGGTAGATTGTCACTCTCATTGAATACATTAAAACTGCTGCCTGCATCCTAATTTACCCCTATTAACATTTGAACATGCTCACTGACCTTCACTGGATCCCCATCTAGCAAATGATTGTTTTCAAATCCATCCATGGGATCTACCTTTCCTCAGTTTTTGGTCCCCTCCAACCCCACAAGCAATCAAGATATTTGCATGTCTCCAATTCGGTCTCCTTTGCATTCTTGATTTTAATTCCTCTACACCTGGCAGTCCTGGTTTCTGCTGCTTTAGCTCTAAGATCTCAGTTCTTTCTCTAAAAATCTCAGTGACTCCACTTCTCTCACTTCTCTTTTAGGATGGTCCTAAAACCTTTTCTTTCCCTTGGTGAAATTTTTCCTGATTCCCCTATGATGGTGTCATGATGATGGAGCAGAGCCCCCAAAATACTATGAACTGTGTAAACATTTAACTCCATTAAAAAAAGAAATCTGCTTCAGTCAAAAAGTTGATGGAGATGTAAATTCTGTTGATGTCTGAAGTTGTGTGAGAGATCTATGGAATGTCACACCTGTAGAGTGTCAGCAGAAACTTTCAACATGGCAGAGAAACGCAAAAGGAGGACATAATGAGGGGGCTCACTATCTCCCTCTGTCTATAGAATACCACCTCTCGCAGAATGTTAGTGTTTTGGCCTTCTGGGAATATACAGAAAAAAGGATTAAAAACTACGGCAACACTAGAATGTGTTTTAGTCATCTTAGTTGACTTGTGTACTGTAAAATTCAGAGTTGCTATTAAAAGTCCCTGCAACACAGGTAATGAAAAGAAAGAAAAACGCTCTCACTGTAAGTGCTGAAAGGTGACGAGCCAGCAAGCCAATCAAAAGAAAACAGGATTACAGAAGGATCCTTGCTCTGAGTGCTCAAAGCCAACAGCCACTGCTGAAAGAAATTGAATAAAATAATTCTAATTAATCTGCAAAGCCAAGAATCTCAAAATCACAATGTCAATGCTACCAGCCATTATGTTGGAAGGAAGGTTATTGATGAGGCAGCTGAAGATGATTGAGCCCAGGACACATCCCTGACGAATTCTTGCAGAGATGTCATGGGACTGAGCTGACTGACCTCCAATAACATTTTGTCAAGTATGGCTCTAATCATAGAGTGTTCTCCCTCTGACTCCCTTAAAAACTAATTTGCTAGTGCATCTTGATGCTACATTTAGTCAAATGTGACCTTGCTGTCAAGGGTAGTCACTCTCACGTTACTCGTGGAACTCAGCTTTTTAGTCCTTGTTTAAACTAAGGCTCTAATGAGGTCAGGAGCTGATTGGCCCTGGTGGAACCCAATCTGAACAACTGCTGCTTGGTAGCACTGTTGATGACATATTCCATCACTTTACTGATAATTGAGAGTAGACTGATGAGGGTGGTAATTAGCTGGGTTGGATTTGTCCTGCTTTTTATGGACAGGGCATACCTATGCAATTTTTCACATTGTCAGGTAGATGCCAGTGTTGTAACTATACTGGAACCGCTCAGCTAATGGTGCAACATATTCTGGAGCACATTATTTCAGTACTACTGCTGGAATGTTGTCAAGGTTCATAGGCTTTGCAGTATCCAATACCTTTAGCCATTTCTTGATATCACATGGAATGAATCTAATTGGCTGAAGACTGGCATATGTAATCTTGGAGAGCTCTGGAGAAGGTCGAGATGGAACAGCTACTTGGCACATTTCATTGAAGGTGGTTGCAAATGCTTTAGACTTAACTTTTACACTAATGGGCTTCCCCATCATTGAAGTTGAGAGATTTATTGAGCCTCCTCCCCTAATTAAATTGCTTGGCTCTGTTTATCACTTGCTGCACACACTGTTGGCATACAAGTAGTTCTCTTTTGCTGACATCTAATTTTTTCGTTTGAACGGTACGGTTCCTGGCATTCCCCAGCAGTAAATGAGGTTTGATGATATTGGAAGAGTGGGAGATATGTCAGGCCATGAGGTTGCAGATTGAGTTGGAGTATAATTCTGTTTCTGCTGATGGCCACAGTGCCTCATGTATGTCTAGTGTTGAGTTGTTTGATCTGTTCTTAGTGTATCCCATTTAGTATGGTGGTAGTGCAACACAAGGTATTCTCAAATTGAAAATAGGACATATGTCTGCAAAAGACTGTGCAGTGGTCACTCTTATCGATGCTGTAATGAACAGATGCCTCTGCAGATGACAGATTACTAAGGATGAGATTAAATATGTTTCTCCCTCTTATTCATTCCTCCCCACCAGTTTTAGACACGTTTAACAGCTATGTCCTTTATGACTTTACCAACTCTGTCAGTGGTGGTACTGCTGAGTCACTCTTGGTTTTGGATGTTGAAGCCCTCAACCCCAACTACATTCTGTGCCCTTGCCATCCACAGTGCTTCCTCTCAGTGGTGTTAAATATGGAGGAGGACTGATTCATCAGCCAAAAGGAGGAGGGGATGGCTTCTATATGTGGTAATCAGAAGTAAATTTCCTTTGTCATGTCTAATCTGATGTTACAAGACTTTATGAAGTCTGGATTCAATGGTGTGTGATTTATATATAAACAAAATCATTTATTGCAAGCTCAGGGTTTTGGATTCTGGGTTATTAAGAGGGCTTTTTTTTTCTGTGTGTCTGTAGATACTATTTAGCTTATAAGTGTTTCTATAGTCAAGGTGATTTTTTTAAAAGCCATGTTTGAGGCATGGCTTTAGAAGTAACAGATTTTTGTCTACTTTGGTAAAGCTTTATATCTGAACAAGCTAAGCAAGCTTCAGTTTAGAAGGTCCAAAGAGATGTTTTTAAGCTTAAAGGAAACACACACAGCTAAGAGTCAATTTTTTTTTAGTGTTACTTTGAATTTGAGCAATCCTATGAAGTCCTGGGATAAAGATGACAATATAGACCAGTACTTCTTCGAAGGAAAAGATAGAGTGAAACTAGATTTAGTGCTAGTCCCAGACCAGAAGCATTGGGATGATAGCCTGAAGCATAAGCCCATAAGACCATAAGACATAGGAGCAGAAATTAGGCGGCATGGTGGCTCAGTGGTTAGCACTGCTGCCTCACAGCGCCAGAGACCCAGGTTTGATTCCAGCCTCGGGTGACTGTATGTGTGGAGTTTGCACATTCTCCCTGTGTCTGCGTGGGTTTCCTCCCACAGTCAAAAGACATGCAGGTTAGGTGGATTGGCTGTGCTAAATTGCCCGTAGTGTTCAGGGATGTGTAGATTATTTGGGTTTCAAGGGAATGGGTGTGGTCGGGATACTCTGAGGTTTGGTGTGGACTTGTTGGGCCAAAGGGCCTGTTTCCACAGTGTAGCAATTCTAATAGGCCATTGAGTCTGCTCTGCCATTCAATCATGTTTGATAAATTTCTCAACCCCATTCTCCTGCTTTCTCCCCATAACTCTTGATCCCCTTGAGAATCAAGAACCTATCTATCTCCGTCTTAAATACACTCAATGACCTGGCCTCCATAGCCTTCTGTGGCAGTGAATTACTCCACTCTCTGGCTGAAGAAGTTTCTCCTTATCTCTGTTCTAAAATGTCTTCCTTTTACTCCAAGGGTGTGCCCTCTCCTACCAATGGAAACATCTTCCCAACATCCACTCTGTCCAGGCCATTCAGTATTTTGTAAAATTCAATTAGATCCACCCTCATCCTTCTAAACTCCATTGAGTATAGACTCAGAGTCCTCAAATGCTCCTCATATGTTAAGCTTCTCATTCCTGGCACCATTCTCGTGAACCTCCTCTGAACCCGCTCCAGGGCCAGTACATCTTTCCTGAAATATGGGACCCAAAGCTGCACACAATACTCCAAATGTGGCCTGACCAGAGCCTATAGAGCCTCAGAAGTATATCCCTGCTTTTATATTCAAAATAATTGCTATAGTTGCATTTGCCTTCTGAACTACTGACTCAACCTGCAAGTTTACCTTGAGAGAATCCTGGACTAGAACGCCCAAGTCTTTTGCACTTCAGTCTTCTGAATTTTTTCCCCATTTAGAAAATAGTCCATGCTTCTATTCTTCTTACCAAAGTGCATGACCTCACACTTTCACACGTTGTATTCCATTGGCCACTTCTTTGCCCACTCTCATAACGTGTCCAAATCCTTCTGCAGCCTCCCCACATCTTCAATACTACCTCTTCCTCTACCTATCTCTGTATCATCTGCAAACTTAGCCAGAATGCCCTCAATTCCTTCATCTAGATCATTCATGTATAGAGTGAAAAGTTGTGGTTTCAACACAGACCCTTGTGGAAAGCCACTAGTCACTGGTTGCCATCCTGAGGAGGATCCTTTTAACCACACTCTCCGCTTTCTGCCAGACAGCCAATCTTTTATCCATGGTAGCACCTTGCCACTAACACCATGGGTCCTTATCTTACTCAGCAGCCTCCTGTGCAGCACCTTGTATAAGGCCTTCTTGAAGTCCAGGTAAGTAACATCCATTGGTTGTCCTTGGTTTAACCTGCTTGTTACTTCCTCAAAGAATTCAAACAGATTTGTCAGGCATGACCTCCCTTGGATGAAGCCATCCTGACTTTGCCTTATTTTACCCTGCACTTCCAAGTATTCAGAAATCTCAGCTCTCACAATGGACTCTAAAATCTTACCCACAACCGAGGTTAGGTTAATTGGCCTGTAATTTTTACTCTTTTGCTTTACTCCCTTTTTAAACAAGGGTGTAACGTTAACGATTTTCCAGTCCTCTGGGACCCTCCCTGACTCTAGCGATTCCTGAAAGATCACCACTAACGCCTCCACTATCTTTTCAGCTATCTCCTTTAGAAATCTGGGGTGTAGTCCATTTGGTCCAGGTGATTCATCCACCCTCAGGCCATTCAGTTTTTCTAGCACCTTCTCCTTGGTGATGGCCACCATGCTCAGCTCTGCCCCCCAACTCTCTCAAATTCTTGGGATATTATTCATGACTTCCTCTGTGAAGACTGAAGCAAAGCAATTGTTCAGTTCCTCAGCTACTTCCTTGTTCCCCAGTGTCATTTTCAAGCTGTCCAATGTTCGCTTTTGCCTCTCTTTTTGCCTTTTATATATCTAAAGAAACTCTTACAGTTCTAGTAATACAGTGTACTGTATATTACTGGCTAGCTTAGCCTCATATTTAATCTTCTCCCTCCTTATTTCTTTTTAGCTGCCCTCTGTTGGTTTTTGTAAGCTTCCCAATCCTCTGGCTTCCCACTGCCCTTCGCCACATTATATGCTTTCTCTTTTGCTTTTATGCTATCCCTGACTTCCCTAGTCAGTCATGGTTGCCTCATCATCCCTGTAGTTGCTTCTTTTTCTTAGGGATGACTTTTTGCTCTGTCTATTGAATTATTCCTAGAAACTTCCGCCATTGCTGTTCCACTGTCTTTCCTACTAGTTCTTCTCCCAGTCAAGTCTGCCCATCTCCTCCCTCATGCCTCTGTAGTTGCTATTATATAGGGGCAGCACAGTGGCTCAGTGGTTAGCACTGCTGCCTCACGGTGACAGGGACCCAGGTTTGATTTCCACCCTTGGGCAACTGTCTGTGTGGAGTTTGCACATTCTCCCTGTGTCTGCGTGAGTTTCCTCTGGGTGCTCCAGTTTCCTCCCACAGTCCAAAGGTGTGCAGATGAGGTGGATTGGCTATGCTAAATTTCCATAGTATTCAGGGATGTGTAGGTTAGGTGGGTTTGGGGAAGGATGGTCTGAGGGTTGGTGTGGACTTGTTGGGCCAAAGGGCCTGTTTCCACACTGTATGGATTCAATGGATTTGGCTGTCATTACCATTACCTCTGATTCTATCTTCTCCCTCTAATATTGCAGAATAAATTCAGTCATATTATAACCACTGCCTCCTAAGAGTTCCTTCACCTTAATCTCCCTTATCAAGTCCGCCTCATTGCACAACACTAAATCCCGTATTGCCTGCTCCCTAGTGTGCTCCACCACAAGCTGCTCCAAAAAGCTATTTCGTAGACATTCCACAATTCCTTTTCTTGCAATCCCCTACCAACCTGATTTTCTCAGTCCAACTGCATATTGAAATCCCCCATGATCACCGTAACTTTGCCTTTCTTACTTACCTTTTCTATCTCCTGGTGTATCTTGCACCCCAGCTCCTGACTACCATTTGAAGGCCTGTACGTAATTCCAACTATGGTTTTTTACCTCTGTTGTTCCTCAACTCTACCACACAGATTCTGCACCATCTGACCCTACTTTGTTTCTTCCTATTGATTTAATTTCATTTCTTACTGATAAGGCTACCCCACACCCTCTGCCCACCTGCCTATCTTTTCGATAAGATGTATATCCTTGGATATTCAGCTCCCAATCCTGACTCCCTTGCAACCAAGTCTCCATGATGCCCACCACATCATATCTGCCACTTACTGGCAAGCAATTTAAGTAATTTAAGCAATTACTTAAAGCTGACTACATTTAAGCTCAAATGTGTAATAGCTCCAGGAAGAACCTATTTGCAGTTCTCATCCATAAGCTGAAGTCTAACCTAACTTTAAAGTGCAGTGAAGTCGAGAATCACATGCTGAGGGATGTACAAATATTTGGGGCATCTGCCCAGGAGACTGAAGGGGTAGCTTTCGAGAAACCCTGGCCTTTGCAATTACCCAACAATTCTTTCAGGCTGTGTGAATGACTGTTTGGACTGTTGGGATGATGAGAAAACTGACCCTGAGATCATAGTACAGGGAATCATTCAAGTGAGGTACACAAGAGGAATGGGAGACAGTGTCATTAGGACAAATAGGTGCCATTCCTTGCAGCCATGAGTGTTAGACTGAAGGCTGTGTTATCTGTTGGGTTCCAGGCTTAAAGACATCTCCTCAGAGTTAGAAAGGAACTTGACGTGAAAGGATGAGTAATCCAGTTATCACGTCATTGTTGTTGCCAACAATATTGATAGGTCAAGAAATAAGGTTCTGCTTAAAGGATTTGTCCGGTTAGGAGGTAAATTATAAAGCAGAACCTGCACAATAATAATCCTAGAAATACTACCTGAGCCATGGACAAGCTGGAATAGAGTAAATAAAGCCAATATTGGTGTGGGAGGAATGGTTTCCAGTTCTTGAGATACTGGCATAAGCAGTGGGGTAGAAGGAAGTTGTACTGGTAGAACAGGCTTCATTCAAATTGAGCTAGAACTAGTAGGGGAGGTTCTGACAAGCTGGCCAGGGTGGTAGACGTGGCGGGAACATAGGCTTACAAAGCAAAAGGGTGTGACAATGTGGCAGGGTAGCTATTTAGATAATGAAATAGGAGGGACAAAGCAAATAAGTATGAGCTTACAGCCATTACAGAGAAATATTCACAAGAAGATCAAAGCTGGGAACTGAATTTTCAGGGAAATGTCTTTTTGATGAACTTTCCGAAAAGGAAGGGAGGATTTATTGGTTGGTTTTGTTAGTACATGTCGTATAAGTACAATAGCGAGAAATGCTTTCGGATAGGAACACATAGAAGGCAAATGTTCGGAGGTAAGAATAACAAAGGGAAGAAGACACTGATGGGACTTGCCTATAGAACCCCAATAGCAGCCAAAGTGTAGGACAGAGAATAAATGAGAAGAAAATGAGTGCATGGAATAAAGGCAGCTCATTAAGTATTGGTGACTTTAATCTTCATGTAGATTGGGAAAATCAAATATCAGAAGCAACCGCAAGGAAGAAATGATCGAGTGTAGTCAGAATCATTTCCTAGAACAATATGTTGTGGATCCAACCAGGGATTAGGCTATTTTGGATCCAGCTATGTATAATGAGACAGATCGTAGAGTAAAAAGTCCACAGCAAAACAATAACCGTACATGGTAGAATTCAGCATTCAGTTTGAGAGTGAGAAACTTGAGTTGAAATCAACTATATTAAACCTAAATAGGAAGAATAAGGGTAGCATTGGTTGGAGTAGACTGGGAAAGGAGTTTAGCAGAAAAGATAGTTGAGCAATGATTGATGTTTAAGAAAATAGTTCACTTCTCTTATGCCAATAAGAAAGAAGAATTTTCAGAAGGAGATAAAACAGTATGGTTAACCCAGGAAATTAAGGATAGTATAAACTTGAAAGAAAAAAATGTACAAAGTGACAAGGACTAGCAGTAAATGTGAGGATTGGGAATGTTTGGAAAACAAACAAAAATGACCAAAACAAGAGGGAGAAGATGGACTGAGAATATACCAGCAAATAATATGAAAGCAAAATAAAGTAGATGCTGGAAATCTGAAACAAACTGAATTCTGGAAATACTGAACAGTTCTGGCAGCATCTGTACTGAGAGAAACTGAGTTAATGTTTTGACTCTTCTTTAGAAAAAAGATAGACAATAAGAGCTTTTTAAATATTAAAATGAAGAGAGAGGCCAAAATGAACATAGGCCTGAGAATGAGGTTAGGGAAGTAATAATGGTGAACCAGGAAATGGCAGAAGAATTGAATAAATCCTTTACAACAGGCTTCAGGTAGAGGCCACTAACAGCATTCCAAAAAATACTAGATTAAAAAGTGGGGAGCAAAATAATACATTGACTATTACTAGAGAAAAAGCACTAGGAAAATAAATGGGTCTAAAAGACAAGAAGTCCACTGAACCTGACAGGTTGCATCTTAGGATTTTAAAGGCAATAGCCACAGAGATAGTGAATGCACTGACGGTAATCTTCCCAAGAATCCTTAGATTCAGAAGTATTCACAGAGGATTGGAAAGCTGCAAATGTAGCACTCTTGTTCAGAAAGGAAGGGAGACAAGAAATAGATACTCATTGACCAGTTAGCTTAACATCTGTCATTGTGATAATGTTAAATGTAGTAGTTGAGCATTTAGAAATTTTGTAATGTAATAAAACAACGTCAACATAGCTGTGAAATCGGGAATGAAGGGCAAATAATGAAGGACAAATTCATGAGAATTATTTGAAGTGGAGGGTGACAAGGAAGATAGATGAAGGACAGCCAATAGATCTAATATTTAGAATTCCAAAACTTGTTTTAAAAGGTACCACACATAAAGCTTAATAAGTTAAGAACCCTGTTGTTAGGGCATGGAGAGAGGATTAGCTAACTAGTTGGGATAGGAACAGAGCTGGGAAGTTTGGGGGTTTGGGGGATGCATGTTGCATTTTCAGAATGGCAACCTGTAACTGGTGGAGAACCATAGGGACCAGTTCTGGACCCTCCATTATTTGATTAAATAATCAATATACATTTAATGACTTAGACGAAGGAAATGAACTTGTCATCACCAAGTTTGTGGACACCACAAAAATGGGTGGGAAGGCTATGGTGAAGATGACTCAAGAAGACGACAGAGGGATGTGGATAGGCTCAATGAATTGGCACAACTTGGTAGATGACTTATATAATGTGGGAAAATATGGAGTTTTGCACCTTGGCAAGAATAGAAGAGCTGAATATTATTTAAATGGAAAAAGACTGCAGAAAGTTACAGTACTTGGGATTAAGTGGCCCTTGTGCATAAATCTCCAAAAGCTAGCAGCCAAGTCCAGCATTAAAAATGGAAGGCAAATGATGACCCTTATTTCAAAAGAAATGGTGCACAAAAATACAGAGGTCTTGCTAAAAGTATGGCAAGGCATTAGTCAGATCACACCTAGAAAACTATGAACAGGTTTGGTCCCCTTATCTGAGGATAGATATACCGGCATTGGAGGCTGTCCAGAAAAGGTGCACTGGGCTGATTCCGGTTATGGAGGGATTTTGTTATGATGAGAGGTTGGGTAGGTTGAGGCTGTGTTCATTGGAGTTTAGAAGAATGAGAGGTGACCTTATTGAAACATATAAGATTTTTAAGGGCCTTGGCAGGGTAGATGCTAAGAGTTTGTTTCCCCTTGTGGGACAGTCTCAATCCCACAGGGCATAATTCCACAATAAAGGGTCACATATTTAAGACAGAAATGGCAATGAGTTTCTTCTGTCTGCGGGTTGTGAATCTGAGGAATTATTTACCATAGGGTGCTGTCAAGGCTGGGTCGTTAAGTATATTAAAGGCTGAGATAGACAAATTTTTAATTAGTGAGGGAATCCAGGATTATGGGGGAAAGACAGAAAAATCGATGTGAGGATTATCAGATCAACCATTGAATGGCAGAGCAGACTTGGTGGGCTGAATGCTGAACATCTGCTGAACATATGGTGCAAAGTACTTTTACAAATTTTATGAATAAAGTATATTTCTGTGAGAGAAAAGAAGGAGAACTCATTCTCTGGAAGATTCATTTTTGAATCATATTGAATCCTGATTGTATCTATGCCCAACTTTAGTGGTGAAACCACCATTACAGTAATGTAAATTCATTGGTGCAAGATAAAGTTATTCATTAAAATAAATTACCTGAAACTTGCAGATTAAATATTTTAATTGTTCTAATTTATCAAATTTTATCATGTTTTTAAAAATCATGTTTTAAGAGCATCATGAGAAATTTTATTAGCATTGCAGATGGTATGTTCCATACAACTATCGAAAGAAAACAAATGATGCAGCCCTGCAGTTAAACTTAATCTCAAAACAACTCATTGGCAACTCCTCTACCTAAACAATAAATTGGAATAATCATAAAAGCAAAAAGTTTGGAAATACCCTGGAGTTCTGATAACAATAGAGATACAGCTTGATATTTTGTGTTAATATTCCTTAACATCAGATGAACTTGTAGTTCAACCAATGTATATCTTTCTGTTCTTTTGACTTTTTACACTCAGCAGGATGACTGTTACTATTGAGCAATGGAATCCATCATTTTTCTTGTCAAGAATTTAGTCAGAATATAGTATCCTTGGGATGGATGCATAATATGGTCAGTCCTCACTTAAAAGTGAAATTATGTCCCTTAACTCAGAAAACTTCAAGTGACACAACTTTAAGTGAATCATGGTTTCACATATACACCAATGTTAAAGAAACTTCATTATCTGAAGGATACATTAAAACATTACACTCTGTAACCTGAAGTATTTTACATTGCTACATCCCTACATTCCTAATGAAATAACTGTTAAAATCAAATATTTATATTTTATATTTTCAAATGCAACTTCTTAAATACAGTACAGATACTTCCTTTTAAACCAAGTTTAAACAGCACAACTTTCAGTTCAAGTGATTTTATCAGAAGATATGTAACGTTATAAATTAATCTGACAGGAATCACTCTCCTTCTCCAGGAAATAGATTTCCAATGCTTTGATGTGGGAAACAAGAGTTGGACTTGGGCTTGGTGGTTGTGAAACAAAATGTCATCTCCCCCACCTGATTCCGATACCCTAGCGTCAACTTCCCTGTGACCGTGTGGGTATCCAGCTTCATCTGATCCATGCACACTGTAGCTAGCAGCTGGACAATGATTGGAGTCCTGCTTTTTGATGACATTTTTTCTGTCTCTCCCCAAGACCATAGAGGCCCCTATTGCTCCATAGATCAGATTGGAATGTGTATGAATCACTACCTCAGTCACAGTTACTTCTGGCATTGAGACTTATAAAATTTAAGAATTTATCCATCACCCATTGACATGTTATAGCATTGCCATCACTGAATACCCCACCATCAATATCCTAGGGTTACCATTAACCAGTAACTAAACTGGGCTAGGCATGTAAATATAGTAACTACAACTACAGGTTGGGGCTGTGAAACTTTCAGCAAGTAAGTCATCTCCTGACTCCTCCAAAGCCTGTCCACCATCTGCAAAGCACAAATCAGGAGTCTCATGGAGTACTCCCCAGTTGCCTGGATAGATGCAGCTCTATCATCATTCAAGAAGCTTGACATAATCCAAGACAAAGCATCCCGTTTGGTTGGCATCACATCCACAAATATTCACTCTGTCCGCCACTAACACTCAGTAGCAACAGTGTGTATCATCCACAAGATGTGTGCAGAAGTTCACCAAGCTCTTTAGACAGCACTTAGTTAATCCACGATCACTACAATCTAGAAGGACAAGGGCAGCGGATACATGGAAATACGACCGCCTGCAAGTTCCCCTTCAAGCTGCAAGAAGAGTCATCTAGACTCAAAATGTCAACTTTCTCTCTCTCTCCATGGACTCTGTCTGACTCGCTGTGATCTCCAGCATTTTTTGTTTTCACTACAGATTCCACCATCTGCAGTAATTTGCTCCTATCAGTAGACACATGCCCATACAGTGAAGGCGAAATATACTTGAGAGCTCAGTGTTCCTACCGACCCTTAGGCATGAACCTGTTGTGTGCAGTCCAACTCTAAGAACTCCTGACCACTTCATACAAGCTGAATGCCACTAATACCTGTGGTGCAGTAACAATGTTTGTTAACCTGGGAAAATGGAGGCTAGTTCCCACCTTGACTTGATTTGTAGAACATTACCTAGGGATAAAGATGGGAAGCTTTAGAATATTCAAAGTTTCATTTGCAGTTATACAGAGACTCACACAAACAGATGATTGACAGCAGTGAACATATATTTACAAATGTGTTAACTGTGGAGGAGAGTACTTTCAATCATCTTGCTTGAGCAGAAAACAGAGTTAGTGGTATTATCGCAATTCTGGTCTCCCTGCTATAAGAAAGATGTTGTGAAACTTGAAAGGGTTCAGAAAAGATTTACAAGGATTTTGCAGGATTGGAGGGTTTGAGCGAGAGGGAGAAGGTGAATAGTCTGGGGCTATTTTTCCTGGAACATTGGATGCTGAGAGATGACCTTGTAGAAGTTTATAAAATCGTACGGGGCATTGATAGGATGAATGGCCAATGTCTATTCCCCAGGGTAGGAGAGTCCAAAACTAGAGGGCATAGGTTTAAGGTGAGAGAGAAAACATTTTAAAGGGACCTAAGGGCCAACTTTTTCGTGCAAAGGATGGTGCATGTATTTGTGAGCTGCCATAAGAAGCATGGAGACTTTTACAATTACAACGTTTAAAAGGCATCTGGATGCATATATGAATAGGAAGGGTTTAGAGGGCTATGGGCCAAATGCTGGCAAAAGAGATTAGTTTAATTTCGGATATCTGGTCAGTATGGATGAGTTGAACTGAAGGTCTGTTTCCATGCTGTACAGCTCTATGAGTCTATGGCTCTATAACACAATGTCAGATACAAAGAAAAGCTTAATCTTATACCAATCCACATTCCTGTTTGATTTTCAGATTTCTATTTGGTTGCCTAATTGCAAATTTGGAACTTTTTTTTCCATATCATCTTGCTTCTTTTTGGATCTCAGTTAAGTACGAAAATCCTCCACCTTCGAAATCAACTGTTCTGTCTCCTTATTTGCCTTTCAAACAGTCTGTTTAAACTTATGTACGCTGTTTTATCAGTGTACCAACTTATCTTTATGTCAATTCCTTACATTTTCTTCCTGAATTATGTGTATTACAACTATGCATTATTTATCTTAGTTTAATCATAAGTTTTACAAACAGTTGTACAAATCAGAAGGCAAAGTTACAAAATATAAAAAAATGAATGAATTGTAATATTTTCTAAATCAAAGATTACTTTGTTTTTCCTTGTCTCTGATATTATGTTGATTCATCCTTTAGTTTTGTTAGATATGGGATCTCACCTATATCCCCCATTTTAATCCCCACTTCAAATAAGCACCACAATTGATGACCATCTTTATATTTCCCACCTTTCCGTTAGAAACATGTCTATAATAATATATCTTTGCATTAAGTGATATACAGCAAAAGCGGGTATATAAATTAGATTGCAGACCAGACATAAACTCCTTGAAAGGCAGAACAGGCTTGCAGAAAAAATGGCCTAATCCTGGTCTATAGATCTCTGTTCTCTCCTTTCTGAATAGTCCAATCCTCTGACTCCAGTCTCTTGTGCATTTGTCCCTCATTTCACCCATCATCAAACCCAAACACAAACACTGGTGGCAGAATCTATTTCATCAATCAATTCTTTGGCCACCCCTTTTAATCTCTCTCTTCCCGACTCAATGCCCGTTTTCCTCACACCTTACATTAGCCATGTTAGATTAATGTAAATTATTTTATTGGCACAGTTAGAAAATCAGATTTCAACACTAGATGGAAACAATGCAGAAAATGTTAATACTGCTGAGGACTGGATGAGGTAACAAAATAATGAACTATTGAATGGTGTTTTTCTGAAATGAAAATAGCTATCACTAAATGAAATATTTCACTCTGAAGGGATAGATTTTACTGTATTTGCAGTGAGATAAATGTAAATTAGAGTTAAAGCAATATCTGTAAATTTAAAATGCCCTTTAGTGTTGCATCTGTTTAAGTCACCTTATTACTTCACTGATGAGGAATATGAAGAGAACAACAAATGTTAATATCAAAATATCTGTTTCCAATCACCTTGTAAAATAGTGGAAGATTGCACTCATAAAACTGCTTGGTATTGTTTGAAGTTGCTCCAAGATCTAATTTGTCATCTGCCTGTTTCGCATGCACAAAAATAGCACAAATGTTGCAAAGTAAACATGAACAGGTCTTGTGTGTATATATATCCCTTTGTGTGTGCCCATCCCACGAGCAATTACTACTCACTCTCACACCAGGACAATTGCTGAAGTAAGTCAGAATTCCTGCGTATGATTCTCAAAAACATTACTTTTAATCAAAATAAAATGTAAATGTTTTCTTGTAAATTTCATCTTAGATGCTGTGGATTATAATTGCAGCAGTTACTTTCGGCAATGCAGTGAAAGGTAAGAACAGAACAAAACAGAACAGTATCAGGTTGTTGTCAATTGTGTGCAGCAAGAAAACTAACACTTTATTTGCAGGATTGCAACTCAGCAAATGCTGCAATTCTGATTGTTTTTCTCTTCCCTTTGTTTCTCTTCCTGACTGTATGTGCTGCACATAAATTTCATATCTGTTTTTGACTTGTATTTGACAAAGTTTTGACAAACATTGGATGTATTGAGCCAGTAGATGGAAGGTTTTAATCAGCTGTTAAGCTGGTATTGGAAATTAGGGTTATCATTTCAGAAAATCTCTCCTCAGCAGGTCTCCCTGACCCATTGCCGCCTCTGAATAATCTTGGTGGAGATGGGGTCTGAATGGCAGTGGTTATCCGCTCAGCAGCTTCACAAGTAAGTGTTTTCTAAGCAAATTGGTCACACCGCCAGTATTATGTTGTTAGCAGGTCCTCATTGAGAAAAAAACCCTTGGCACTGCAGGTGGCAGAAAGCCCCAGCTGAGGCCATAGGTCTTCACCTGCCACAAGATGGTGTGGCAGCTGTTGTCACAGTTTTACTTGAAGCATATAAAAGATTTTGAGCCACCCTCATGTGTGACAGCACCCCATGTCTCCCAGTGGTGCAGCTGACCACCCAGCCCCCAGGGTATTCACATTAACCTTTCTGCCCGATCCACGCAGTCCCCTCCTGAATTAGACAGGCCTCTGGGGATGACAGATAGGCAAACCTTATAAACGATTGGGGTTAAGACCCAAAAAGCAGGGCCCTGGACCCATTCTCTCTGCCCTGTGGAGCAACATGTGGCTAAGGAGAAAGCAGCTGTTGGTGTCAGTGTTGCTTCTCCTCTTCGAAAGGAGGTAAAGCTGCCCCTGTGCTGTGCTCAGCAGACAACAAGGAAGTGTCGATCAAGGTGACAGGTCCAAGAAGTAACTTCAGAAAGTCCAGAATTCACACTTGAAGAGTGAAATCAGCTTTTTGTACAAACACTAGGAGCACCAGACTTAGCTGTAAGGGAACCATTCTGTTTAAAGGCTTTTTCCTAGATCAATGGCTCCCCAGTGTATTCTCGCCTTATTGACTAAGGCAAGTTTCACACAACTCAAGATTCTCTGTTCTGCAGCTGTGAAAGCCAGAATAGAAGGTTAAAGATTTAATGAATTGATTATTTAAATATTTCAGTGCCCGATTTGACAACAGGTCTCCAAGCGAATGAAACCTTTAATTGGGCGGGATGATGTCAGGTTTCCAGCTTCCTGAAAATTTTCAGAGAGCCTCAATCCACAGTTCAATTCACTCCCATTTAGCTATTAAAGTTCAAACCAATGTTTCAAGATTCAATGTCAAGTGGTTTTTAACTTCTGCATCATCTCACCATATGGGAGCTAGTTCTTACTGCTGGTTATACAACAATCAGCCAAGGAGCTGGAGAACAGGAGGAGGCATTGATGCTAATGAATTGTGATTAGTAGTGACTATTAATCAATGCCTTGAGGCAGAATTTAGCATTGTATTTCTTACAGCACTGTACCATTGTTTGCAGGGCTGCATACTTTTTATTCATTAATTATCAGCATTCATTGCCAATCCCTAATTGCCTGGGAAAAGGTAGTGGTGATCTGCCTTCTTGAACTGCTGCAGTCCTTGGGACATAGGTACACATACGATGCTGTTCATAGAATCATAGGATCCGTACAGTGTGAAAGCAGGCCAAATGGCCCATCGAGTCCACACCGACCCTCTGAAGAGCATCCCACCCAGACCCACACCCTACCGTACCCCTGTAACCCAAATGCTCATGGCTAACCAACCTAGCCAACCTGGGCACTAAGGACAATTTAGCATGGCCAATCCACCTAACCTTCACATCTTTGGACATTGGGAGGAAACCAGAGCACCTAGAGAAAACCCTCGCTGACACAGGGAGAATGTACAAACTCCAGATAGACAGTTGCCCAAGGGTAGAATCAAACCAAGGTCCCTAGTGCTGTGAGGCAGCCAGTGGTAACTATTGAGCCACTGTGACACCCATGGCTAGAAGGAGAGTTCAAGGATTTTGACACGATATCAGTGAAGGAATAGCACTATAGATCCTAGTCAAGATGGTGTGACGCCAGGAGAGGAACTCGCAAGAGTGGTGCTCCCATGTATCTGCTTTCCCATGTTTCTAGGAGTCTTGGTGATTTGCTATGATGCTATAAACAGATTTATACACAATTGTTATGTGCATTAGTGCTAAAGGGGGTGAATATTGAGAGTGGTGGACAGCCTACTTTATCCTGATTGGTGTCAAGCCTCTCGAGTGTTGTTGGAGCTACATTCATCTAGGCAAATGGAGAGTATTTGATCACAATCCTGACTTGTATTTTGTAGATGGTGGACAGGCTTTAGTGTGACAGGAAGGAAGATACCTGCCTCAGAATTCCTAATCTCTTTATTTAAGCCACAGCATTTATAGAACTAGTGGAGTGTTCAGCTTTTGTTATGCTTCTGAATGTCAAGAGAAATGGTTAGATTCTCTCCTTTTGAGATGGTCACTGTTTGGCACATGTGTGTTCAATTGTTACTTGCCACATATCAACCGAACCCTGGATATTGTCCAATTCTTGCCGCATTTGGAAATGGACTGTTTCAGCATCTGAGGCGAGGCAATGTACTTAACATTGTGCAATGATCAGTAAACACACATGCTTCTGACCTTGTGATGGAGGGAAGGCCATTGATGAAACAATTGAAACACCTGAGGATGATCAGGCACAGGATACTCCTCTGACATAGTAATTACCACAGTAATCCACTCCTACTGCCTGTTGGGATTTTAACTGAAAGGCCCATTGGACAACTGTCAATACATAACATTTCTTTCTCTGCATCTCCTTGACCAAGGCTTTCAATGCAGAATCAGTAAATCTTGGAGCATATTCTTTGCCAGAATATTGTTAAAAAATATGGCTTCATTGTTCTTCTTGGTCATACTGTCTTCTGCAGCCAATTCCAGCATTTCTCCCATCTTCCCCTATCATTGCTATCACCTCTGCCAAGTAAGAGACACTCATTATTCAAGTTAACAAGGCGTGGGGCTGGATGAACACAGCAGGTCAAGCAGCATCATAGGAGCAGGAAAACTTGACGTTTCGGGCCTAAACCCTTCATCAGAAATGGGGGAGGGGAAGAGGGTTCTGAAATAAATAGGGAGAGAGGGGGAGGTGGATAGAAGATGGATAGAGGAGAGGATAGGTGGAGAGGAGGCAGACAAGTCGAAGAGGCGGGGATGGAGCCAGTAAAGGTGAGTGTAGGTAGGGGGCTAGGGAGGAGATAGGTCAGTCCAGGGAGGACGGACAGTTCAAGGGGGCGGGATGATGTTAGTAGATAGGAGATGGGGGTGTGGCTTGGGGTGAGAGGAAAAACAGGTTAGGGAGGTGGAGATGAGCTGGGCTGGTTTTGGGATGCGGTTGTGGGAGGGGAGATTTTGAAGCTTGTGAAATCCACATTGATGCCATTGGGCTGCAGGGTTCCCAGGCTAAATATGATTTGCTGTTCCTGCAGCCTTCGGGTGGCATCACTGTGGCA
>JAHRHZ010000140.1:18101244-18135749 GCA_024137785.1 Ginglymostoma cirratum | reverse complement strand
GTGGGAGGAATTGAAAGAAAAGTTGTTGAGGGTGAGGACGAGTTCGGCTAGGCGGATGAGGGTGTCGGTGGAGGGGGATTGGTCCGTTCTGCGGGACAGGAAGAAGTGGAGGGCCTTTAGGCCATCAGCATGGGGAATACAGGTGTATGGGGACTGGACGTCCATAGTAAAAATGAGGTGTTGGGGACATGGGAATTGGAAGTTCTGGAGGAGGTGGAGGGCGTGGGTGGTGTCACGGACGTGGGTAGGGAGTTCCTGGACCAAGGGGGTGAAAATGGAGTCTAGGTAGGTGGAGATAAGTTCGGTGGGGCAGTAGCAGGCGGAGACACTGATGACTGCATCGGCGCCGCCTCGTGCTCCCACGACGAGCTCGAACAGTTCATCCAATTCACCAACACCTTCCACCCCAACCTGAAGTTCACCTGGACCATCTCCAACACTTCTCTCTCCTTCCTGGACCTCTCTGTCTCCATCTCGGGCAACCACCTAGAGACAGATGTCCATTTCAAGCCCACTGACTCCCACAGCTACCTGGAATACACCTCCTCCCACCCACCCTCCTGCAAAAATGCCATCCCCTATTCCCAATTCCTTCGCCTCCGCCGCATCTGCTCCCAGGATGAGACATTCCAATCCCGCACATCTCAAATGTCCTCATTCTTCAAGGACCGCAACTTCCCCCCGACAGTGGTCGAGAACGCCCTCGACCGTGTCTCCCGCATTTCCCGGAACACATCCCTCACGCCCCGTCCCCGCAACAATAGCCAAAAAAGAATCCCCCTCGTCCTCACATACCACACCACCAACCTCCGGATCCAACGCATCATCCTCCGACACTTCCGCCATCTGCAATCAGACCCCACCACCAAAGACATTTTTCCATCCCCACCCTTATCTGCCTTCCGGAGGGACCACTCCCTCCGTGACTCCCTTGTCCGCTCCACACTCCCCTCCAGCCCCACCACACCCGGCACTTTTCCTTGTAACCGCAGGAAGTGCTACACCTGCCCCCACACCTCCTCCCTCACCCCAATCCCAGGCCGCAAGAAGACTTTCCACATCAGGCAGAGGTTCACCTGCACATCTGCCAATGTGGTATACTGCATCCGCTGTACCCGTTGTGGCTACCTCTACATCGGGGAAACCAAGCGGTGGCTTGGGGACCGCTTTGCAGAACACCTGCGCTCAGTTCGCAACAAACAACTGCACCTCCCAGTCGCGAACCATTTCAACTCCCCCTCCCATTCCTCAGATGACATGTCCATCCTTGGCCTCCTGCAATGCCACAGTGATGCCACCCGAAGGCTGCAGGAACAGCAAATCATATTTAGCCTGGGAACCCTGCAGCCCAATGGCATCAATGTGGATTTCACAAGCTTCAAAATCTCCCCTCCCACAACCGCATCCCAAAACCAGCCCAGCTCATCTCCACCTCCCTAACCTGTTTTTCCTCTCACCTCAAGCCACACCCCCATCTCCTATCTACTAACATCATCCCGCCCCCTTGACCTGTCCGTCCTCCCTGGACTAACCTACCTCCTCCCTACCCCCCTAGCTACACTCACCTTTACTGGCTCCATCCCCGCCTCTTCGACTTGTCTGCCTCCTCTCCACCTATCCTCTCCTCTATCCATCCTCTATCCACCTCCCCCTCTCTCCCTATTTATTTCAGAACCCTCTTCCCCTCCCCCATTTCTGATGAAGGGTTTAGGCCCGAAACGTCAAGTTTTCCTGCTCCTATGATGCTGCTTGACCTGCTGTGTTCATCCAGCTCCACACCTTGTCGTCTCGGATTCTCCAGCATCTGCAGTACCTTTTATCTCTCATTATTCAAGAGATGTTTCAGACTGCCTGAGGTGGAACTTGAAACCATAGCATTCAAAGAGGCAAGAATGCTGCCTCTGAGCCAAGGTTGACCCAAAAAGGAAGCAGATAATTGTAGTGCTTTCATCAAAACAACATTTCTATCTTATGATTTTATTTTTATTTACAACTTCCAAAGTTGGCAGGTTCCTTTTTCTATTCAATTGCACTTTCTACTAATTAAAGTCATGTTTGGTATAAGTCATACAAGTGAAAAGATAAACTATATTCATTAATAAACCCTGATTTGGGAAAATTGCTTTGAAACTTATTTCTGTTCACAGCTGATGAAATCTGCTATAATAGACTCGGATGCTTTACAGATGATGTTCCATGGGGTGGAACAGAGCAAAGACCAATTAAAAAGCTACCATGGTCCCCAGAGGATATTAATACACGGTTTTTGCTCTGGACAAGAAAAGATATGGCGACATTTCAGGTAGTTGGAATTTAAATTTTTTAATGGCTTGGAATCCAAATGTCATATCATCAAAGTTGGTGGATGGCACATTTTAAGTATCATAAAAAGGCTATGAGCCTCTTGTCAATGGGCTGGATTTCCCAGGAAATCTGACGGCTTCATTGATGTGAGAACCTGGTGGATTCTAGAAATAATGCTTTTAGGTGTATGTCTGGATCTGGTATGACTACTCGAAGAGCTTCGGTGATTGAAGATCTGTCTATCCTACAGTGCCCCAGATTCCTCCCCCAAGAGGGTTTCTAATTTCCTTGCTCCAAACCTCTGGTATTCCCCCAACCATGAACCCATGAGCCATTCTCAGTCCCTCAACTTCAACCTTCTTCTGCCCACCCACCTCATCTCTCTCAAAACCTCTTTCTGCAACCTCCCACAAGCATCAAGCCAGTCAAATTTTCTACCCTCCCCACCACTGTCTGGTACAAACATACCTTATCTGCAGTCTTTATCAATTGACTTCAAGCCTGATGGAAAGTCAAGCCTGTCAATCAGGCTCATCTTTGCATGGGAAAGTATTTGGCCATGTCATAGATATTCTGCAAAGTTAACACTGCACATTGTATGGGAAGTTTCAAATCCCCATGTACCCCCAATATTCTGACTTACCTTACGCTGACCTGCTCTCTGAGGGTCAGGTAAACCAAACTACAGCCTGATCAATGGGAGAAGGGGAAAGAATCAAGCAACATAGCTACGGTGGGAAACTCTTGAATCAAATGACCTGAACAATGATAGATTGAAAATTGTTGGTTGATTGGCAAGTTTGTGACAGGAATAAGACAGAGATATAAAAAGAACTAAAGAATGTGAAAATAGTTAGGGTGAGTCGAAAAATTGTTGAAAGAGAATATGAAAAATAGAAAAAAGGAGAACAAAATAAGTTATAAACGCTTTCAATGTCAAGACACAAATAAAATACTTGGTTAGAACTGACAGCTAGGTCAGGAGATAGTCATTTCAACCTGTCAGGTAGTATGTCCACCACCTTTCTAACTACTACCTCGCATGCCCACTTCCTACTCAGTCCCAATAAGGGTTTGGGTAAGGTGCCTAGGAGTTAAATCTGTATGTGGCCAATCATTGCCCGCTAAATGTCTGTCTGCCACCACTCCTGAGTGAGGGGGAAAAGCCATATTTTTTACCCAAGTTATTACAAACAAAACAGAAAGTAAGGGAGGGAGGTATTTGAGGTCACCCCTTCCAAGAAGATACCCACCCTCTGCCTTTGTGCCTTTTCACCTAGGCTCTAAATCTTGCCTCCCAAGTGTGGCCCAGCTTTTAATGCCCATAAAACTCAGAACCAGACAATTTAGCTATCAGCTCTCAAGGATAGGATTTGATTCCTTTTGAAGGGTCCAAGTCCAACCCTTGGCCTGTTAAGTACACCCACAGTATGTTATGGCTGCAGCACAGTCATTTTTAAAACTGATCAACTTTTCTTCCAAGTAGCAACAGTATGCTCCTCAGCAAAAAAGAATGATTTTTTTAAACAAAAGATCTTTGGCCTGACCAGTAATTCTAACAGTATTTATACACTTTTGCTGTGGTGATTTTATTCTAAATCATTTTTCTTGTTGTATGACCTTATATCGCCTTTATATTGTGGAGGTGCCAGTGTTGGACTAGGGTGGACAAGGTCAGAAGTCACATGACACCAGGTAATAGTCCAACAGGTTTATTTGAAATCATAAGCTTTTGGAGCACTGCTGCTTCTTCAGATTCACTTCATCTGATGAAGCAGCAGCGCTCCAAAATCTTGTGATTTCAAATAAACCTGTTGGACTATAACCTATTGTTGTGTGACTTCTGACCTTGTCTACCTTTATATTTACTATTTAAACCCTATAGTGAGACTGAAATGCTCAAACATCTGAATCAGAAGCAGAAGTGATACTACATTGCTGAATCTAATATCTGGATGCAAATTATACAGGCAGAAAAATTTGTGAGCTAGCGATAATCCAAAATTTAAATTGTCACTCAGAAATCAATCATGTTATGTAATATCTTTAATCAGTAATTAAAATGACAGTGATGTTTTACAAGGAAGCCCTTGTTTGAGCTACCCCTCCATTGTATATTCCACACAATTTTTATTACACTAAAACTTGTATTGCAACTTATAAATTTCACATGGAACAGTCTGTCTGCTGCAGCGAAAATTACTCTAATTATGTGCCACGTAAATACCTAATAACAAAAGAACGTGAGCAAGAGTATGGTAAAACTATCATGCATCAAGAAAACATATACATTAAGAACACGAGAGCTGTACTGTTAGATTTTCTACTAAGATAATGTAGCTGCTTTAATAATTTTATTTGAGATTGCAATTACAGTGTTATTTACAGAGATACTTTCTGTACAGGAAATTACTGGAATAAATCCTTCAACAATCGCAAATTCTAATTTTGACCGGACGAAAAAAACTCATTTCATAATTCATGGGTATATAGACAAAGGAGAAGAATCTTGGCTCTCTGACATGTGCAAGGTATTGGCTGCAACAAATATGAAAACAAATTGTACTCATGTTAATATCAACTTAAAATTTTAACAGAAACGAAGATAAATCCACTTCTCAGTTAAATATGTAAGTTTGACCCTTACTCTTCAATGCTTTCTTCTCCTTTGACAATCTCCCCCTAGTCAAACTTCAAACTCCTTGTCTATCCTTTAAAATCATTGTTGTTAACCAAAGCTTTAAGCACCACCCTTGTTTCTCACTGAGATATCCTCAGTCCTTTCCTCCATCAGTCTTTGAATTGAGCAACTTCTCATTTTCAATAACTTCAATTTCTGTCTCAGCTCCCCTTTTGCTTCACTCCTTTTAATGTACTGCTTTGCTATTCTTCCTAAGTTTCTTCTTTCATATAAATATCCATCCCCATGTTCACGATAGGTCTCTCATCCATGGCATTTTCTTTGGCCTGTTTGTTCCTGTGATCTTGATCACTGATGACCCACACCTCCCGACCCTTTTCCAATCCATATTCCTCTCTAAATCCCATATAGCTGCACTATCAAGTTTTCAACCGCCTCGCCAATGGCCCCAGTTTTTCTCAACACGTCTATAGCTGTCAAACCACTCAAACATCTTTCAACTCCCACCTTTAATGCCTATGTTGCCACCAAAATCCTGTTTTCATTACTACAAAATGACTTAAGTTCGGGACTTCTGAATGTTTCTGGCATAAAAGCAGTTGAAGTGTTCACCAGATGAGGCTGGACTATATTAAGCATTATCAGGGTTCTCTATCCTCTGTCAAAACTATGCACTCTCAAAAGATAATGAAAAAAAAAGCAATGATAAAATGGATTCTGCTCACTACTGCCACCTTTCACTTTAAACATGCCTCTACAGCTCACCCCTCCCCAGTCTCCAAACAAGTTTTAGGAACTCATGGAATTTTCTGCTTTGAAGCAGCTGCTCCTCCCTTTCACTTGACCATCAAACAAAAATCCCTTACTTCTCACAGGTTCTGCCTTCCACAGCCTTGAACCCATTTTTGTTTCTCATTTCTCTCTTTTCAAACCTTCCCAGATATCATCCTGCCCATGAGATCTGCCTCATGCTCCCCGATCCCATTCTTACTTAGCTGCCTACCTTCCTATTTTGTTTTCTGACCCCTACACCAGTGGACACTGTATAAACCCCACCGCCCTTTAAAACTGCACCACCACCGTTAAACCCATTGGCCTTACAAACTAGAACCTGGATATTAGGCTCCACTATCTACGGGTTTGAAGGCTGGTCTGGATCGCAGGAAGGCTATGTTAGATGCCATGGATAGCCTTCTACTTGCCCACCACTGACCCATCTGAAATAGTAATGTAGGATTCTACGTACATGTGAATTAGAAGCAGGAATAGGCCATTTAGTCCCTGAAGCCTGCTCTGCCACTTCATAAAATCATGGTTAATCTGATTCTGCCTCAATTCTACATTCCTGACAACCTCTACTTTTTTAAATGAAGTGAGGGTGAACTGTTGGGAGGCCTGCCCGCCCTTGTGCTGATTGGTGCTTTTAAGTAGCCAATTAATGGCTATTTAAGGACCCATTTCCACCTGCGCTGATATTTTACCTCGGGCAAGGGGTCGCTTGCCATAAATGAAGCTGAGCAGTTTTTAGATGTATCGGTTGCTGCTGGGCATGGTAGGGGTTGCCTGCTTTACGGGATCCACCCACCTCAATAGACAACACCCCACCCCCTTAAACACTTCCTACTGGCCTCTAGAATCGACACTCCTCCTCGACACCCCAACCCCTCACCAAACTCTTCTTAGATTGACCACGACTCCTCAGTACAGGAGACTAGCTGTGTTCCAATGGCAATACTGACTGGTTACTACAGAGCTGCTGACTCACTGAATTCACTGACAGCTGTCTAAAGTGAGCCTTTGTCCTGAGAAAGGGAGACAATTCTTGCCTTAAAGCAAAGAATGCTGCCCTCAGCAGACCTCTGACAGGACAGTGAGTGGGCTTCTCCCAAACTTTTCACTGTTGCGCCTCACAAATCCAACCCCTTATTTCCAATCATCCTGTACTCTTCAAGGTCCTTGTAATTGTGTTCTTCTCCCGGGTCCATGCTTATCTTGCACACAGCTCCACCTTTGAATTATTACAATAAGAGTTCCACTCCTCACTACTTCCCTATCTGATTGTAGTCAGACAACTGCAGCAATGGTTTCTGATCCATCCCCAACATTGCGACCTGCACATTCTTCCAAAGTTCAGTTCCTGGCTCCATCCTTTTCCTCATGCTTCCACTTGATGGTATTCATCTATGGACATAATGATCCTCAGGACTATCTCCCTCAGCCACTCCACTGCTGCTGTTTTGTCAAGGACCTTTTCCAATATTATCTCTTGCATTGACATAAATTTTTCCAGTTAAATATTGAGCAGACTAAAGTTGTCATCTTCAGCTCTGCCACAAACTCTATACCTGACATTGGAATCCATTCCGCCATAACCTTTGATTCAAGCTGAACCAGTCTCTCACAGCCTTAGTGTCTTACTTGATTTGAAATTTCAACACTGGATGGTCTTCCACAATTTTTTAAACTAACACCTCTGTTCCTCTCACATCCACTTCTAGTTAGTTCACTGCTGTTGTACCCTTGCTAAATATTTCCCTTTGTATAAACATCTCTGATCATATTTATGGACAGTCCTTGCTTTTCCCATTGCCCATGCTTCCTATGGTTTGATTACTATTCATCGACATTGCTCTTACCTCATCTAAATTCATTTGCTGCTACGTGAAGCACTGAGCAGATCTATCCATCACAGTCAATAACTATAACCTCTGGAACATCACATTCCCACCTGCGGCTAAAATCTTTACCTGTGCCTTTGTTTTTAATTGCAGCAAATGTAATCCTACCCTGTCTAGTCTAGCACCGTCTCTAAAGCTCAATTCATCTTTGGCCGCTCATGATCATTCTGTAGTATTCTGTTATGCCCTACATTCCCTGGACACTTCTTAAACATGCATATTTTTTCCCAAGCTTTGGTCAACTCTCTTCTTAGTTTTGAATGCCCTTTTTTTTAAACTTCTGATTATCTCACCTTTGGACATTTTACTACATTAAAGACATTATATAAAAGCAAGGGATATTTATTCTTCAAAATTTATTTTTAAGGCAATGTTTGAAGTGGAAGATGTGAATTGCATTTGTGTTGATTGGGTACGAGGTTCAAGAACCTTATACGACCAAGCTGCCAACAACATTCGGGTAGTTGGAGCAGAGATGGCATATCTTATTGAGGTGTTAGAGGTAAAGCCATTCTTACCGAAGAGTTATAGTGCATTACATTTCAGGAAGAACCACACAATCACATTGAGATCTATTCTTTTAAATATCAATAGAAAACATTTAACTACTCACGTTCCGAGACCCATATTATTGGACATAGCCTGGGCGCTCATGCTGCTGGAGAAACGGGAAGACGCATTCCAGGAATTAGAAGAATCACAGGTAAGCATTTCAATTGTCAGGGAGTACTTACTGATGAGAAAGGAAATATTGAATATTTTATACAAATTTGACGTTCCTGTTGCCTTCACTGAAGCAAAAATATTTCCCCCAAGGGGTTCCTCTGACAATGAAAAAAGAAAATATTGTAGGTATGTCAGGAGCTAGTGTTCTGTTGTTCATGCACAATAGGTGAAGCTGTTACACTCACTTGATTTGCTGAAGTATGTCTAGGAGCAGACAGGTAATTTTCCAAGGCTGCATGTGTGAAGGACTGAGAAAATGTAAAACAGCATTTTGAAAAGCATAGAAACCTCAATGGTACATTGGATTATAATTTAGTCGTTCCACATCTGAAATTTGAATTTGGATTCAGTCTAGACCGTGAGATGAAATCTCTTGTAACTGCCAATCGTCAGGGATCTGAGTGAGGTAAATTTGGAAAGTGTCAATCAAGGTTCCTGTGATGTGCAATACACAGCATAAAATTACCCATAATGTTACTCTAATTGACAGTCTGACTCAGAGATGAAAGCTGTAAAGACTGCTGCAATGGGGAATAGATGAAGCACATGGCTGATGTATTACATATGCTGGAATACTAGATGCTAACACTAGGAACAAAAATATCCAAACATTGCATATTCCAAAGCACTGACAGCTACACCTGAGCAGTTTGGATCTGTGATATATATACCCACTTGGGACCAAATTGAATCTACTATTGGAGAAGGCAAAGTTCATCATAAATGTGCAACAATTAGAGGGGATTGATATGTAAAAGCAAATGTACTCTGCATGCAATATATTACCAGATAGAAATAATAATAAAATATAATGAATGCTATCTGAAAAGTTACATTCACTGCAGTTCACTAACTTTATTATCTACTGTAGGTCTAGATCCAGCCAAACCCTTTTTTAAGAACACGCCCATTGAAGTTCGACTGGATATTTCGGATGCAATATTTGTTGACGTTATTCACACTAATGGGGCACCATTGATTCCTTATCTTGGTAAGATTTTCTACAAAAAAATCATTGAGCAACAGAAAGCTAAAATTGATTTTTATTACTTTCTATTTGTAATTGAATTAACAGGTTTTGGATTGATTAAACCCGTTGGACACCTTGACTTCTATCCAAATGGCGGAGAATTAATGCCTGGATGTGATAAAAATATTGTTTCAACCATAATTGACATTAATGGCATTTGGGAAGGTACAAAATTTCTTATTCAACACATGCTTTAGAATTCCAATATTATTTTTCCATTGTACTAACTTCAGCATTTCGAATTATTTGTCAGTTAATAACTGAGAGCCTCTGTTTTATTGAAATATGGCTTTGCATTCACAACAATAAACTGTACAAATATTTACTGCTTCTTTTACAGGTACACGTAATTTTGCAGCTTGCAACCACTTACGATCATATAAATATTACACAGAGAGCATCAGAACCAAAAATGGATTCATTGGGATTCCATGTAACAGTTATGATGACTTTACAGCAGTAAGTTGCCTTTTAGAATTTCTCCAGTATTTGAAACAGCACAGTAATTAAGAGTTTCTGATTTAGTGGTGCATCTAGTTTTTCAAACTTTCTTTCTGGCTCAGTCAATGTTCTTTGTTTCCAGAGAGCACCACAGACTTTCGTAAAGAGCATCTTTGCAGTTATTGCTATCTAAAACATTTGATTAATTTACTGATTCAAATCGTTCAATAGTTTGGAGTAACTGACGTAAGCGATACTGCAAGATTAAGTGTTTGATTTCAAACAACAAAATTATCACATCATTTTAAATTAAGCAACTTTGGCCATGAGAAATTTTATTGTAAAAGACTAGCACATTTAGCATATTCTACATTTTGTCGTTCCCTCTTTAGTGTAGAACTATGTAAGTTTTACAAGGGTGATTAATTGTTCCAGGAATTAGCATCTGCATTTTTGCAAATGCACTTCAAAAAAAGCATATTAGATCGTATTACATGTGGCAAGCAGCAATTTTTTCTCTTGTGTCTAAACCATTTTCCTTGCCCCTTGAATCACATGTTTCTTATTAGTTTTTATCAGAAACTAAGAAGTAAATAGGGCCAATGCCTTTAGGTTGGAAATTCTGTCCAAATCTGTAACATATTTACTGGTTTGGTGCAGGATAGGGATGTTAGAGAAGGAGAAGGAAAACAAGGAAGGGGCATATTTGGAATCCAGTTGCACCAGAACATTTCCCTCTGGAGAGGTGGTAAGAGAACTGTAACGCAGATCGAAAGCAAGATGTATCAAGCCCCTACATCAAGGTGAAATTTCTGAGGATGTTTCCAGGCCTCCCTAAAAGGTTCTGCTCAGTACATCAACTAAAATAGTCAATTGGAACCCATGCCTACTGAGACTAGTCTTCCTAAGGCCCTAAAATGCTTCCTGAAAGTTATAAACATTCAACAATCATCTGTAGATTTCCACAATGTGACATCCAAACCTCAACTGGGTGAGTATTACTGCTGTGCTTTCAGAAACAGCCATAAACTGCCTGCCCCTGGTTAGGCCTTCCTCTTGAATTTGGAGCAGGATACTGAGTTATACAGGAGTATGTGCTCCCTACCCTCATCTAAAAAGTCAAGATGGAGCCTGCCCAGATGACCAATGGAAGCCCTGTAGTCATTTGGAGGCAGGACATTCACAACCCCAGGGATAAGCCAGGGGACCTCTAGAGAGATGCCAGCCTGAGGCCTCAAGGTTTTTTTGTACTGCAGAACTAGTGGAACTTGGGACTTGAGGAAGTGAGATGTGATCTCTGAAATCTCCTGTAATCCCATAATCCTTGAAGATACTTGTGCTTCTCCAATGCTGGCCTCTTGAACTGCCTGATTTTAAATTGCTCTGCAATTGTTTGCCTTGCCTTCGGTTGCCTAGACCGTAAACTCTGGAATGCAGTCCCTAAACGTCTTGCCATAAAGAGTGCAACAGAGGTTCAGCAGATTAATGAGAGGTGACCTCATAGAACCTTGCAGAACTCTGAAAGGGATAAATGGAATAAATGCAGTAAGGACGATTTCCCTGGCTGTGGTATTAAGAGCCAAGGGACACAGCCTCACAATAAAAGGCAAGCCATTTAGGACTGCGAGGAGGAGGAACTCAGAAAATGGCGAATCATTGGAATTTTTTGGCCCCATAAGGCTGTGTAAGCTCAGTCGTTATGTAAATTCAATGTAGCAGTTGGCAAATATCAATTACCAATGACATCAAGGGATATGGGGATTGCGCCGGAATATGAAATTTAGGTTAGCAATGATTAAGTATGGTAGACCAGACCCAAGGGCTGAATGGCCTACTCCTGTTCTTTTGTACCCAATCCCTGAGATGGCAGGATTGTTTAAGGACAGGTTGAGGAAACTGGGTCAATATTGTCTTTTTGATTCATTTGTAACACGTGGACATCACTTAAAAAGCCAGCATTTATTGTCAATCCCTAATTGCCCTGGGGCCAGTAGTGGTGAATTGCCTTTTTGAACCACTATGGTCGTTGAGGTATAGTGAGCCTAGCAGTGCTGCTGGACAGGGGTTCTAGTACAGTGAAACGGCAACAGTGAAGAAATGCCAATGAAGTTCCAAATTAGGATAGTGAATGGCTTCAAGGGAAGTTGGTAGATGGTGGCATTCCTGTGCATCTGCTGCCCTTGTCCTTCTAGATGGCAGACTTGAAAGGTGCTGTGAGAGAAACTTGGTAAGTTGCTGTGGTGCATCTTGCAGATGGTATGCACTGGTGCCACTGTACATCAATGGTGAAAGGAGTGAATGCTGAAGGTCGTGGATCTGGTACAAATCAAGTGGGCTACTTTGGTGTGTGTGGTGTCAAGTCTTAACTGCTGTTTGGACATGCTGAATTGGCTCTGGGGACACCAAATGTAAGTTATCCTGCAAAGTCCCTAGCCTCATTTGGTCTTGCAACCCCTAGAATTTCAAAAAATATGAAATGATCTTATTGAATTTTAGAGAATTCTTGCAGGCCTTGACAGAATGGATATAGACAGGATGGTCCCCCTGGCAGGCAACACTAGATTCAGAGGATATACAGTCAGAATAAGGGGTAGGCCATTTAAGACTGAGGATGGTGAATTCTTTCTGACAGATTGCTATAGAAACTCAATCAAATATCAAACAGAAACTTGTAGATTTCTAAAAATTAATGGCATCATGAGATATGAATGTAACATTAGAAAGTGGCATTGAGGTAGGTGTTCAGCCATGATCTTGAATGGTGGAATAGGCTTTATGGGCTGAATGGCCAACTCCATCTCCTGTGTTCCTGTCTCCTTCTCGAAGATTAACATCTTAAACCCATCTCCTTACTTAAGCTGTTGGCCATCTACTCTAATATGGCCTTTTGTGTCTCCGTATCTAATTTTGCTTCATAACACTCTTGTGAAGTGCCCAGAGTGTTTTATTACATTAACGCTGCGGTACAAACATGTCCTTTTGATTCTTTTAAATGCTCCAATGTTAATTTCCCAGTACAATGCTTCCATGTTATAAGGCATTTGTGCTTGAAAGAGGCATATAAATAAGCAAGACCCTCAAATTACAGTGAATCCAGCACTGAACAGATCAGCTCAAGGGCATAAAGCAATGAAAGTGGGCCTATAAAGTTTCAGGGCTGTAAGCTTCAGCATCTCTATGCTTATTTTAAGCTATTAACTTAATTATTTTTTTTAAAAATCAGAAGAAAGATAAGTTGAGATGGAACTGATGCAATGTTTTAGCATTTAGATAAAATGTACCAGGGCATATTTTCTTCCATGTTTCAACAGATCTTTTCAAAGACTGATAATTTGCACTGAATATATAAACAGACGACTGGGTGCCTAAAACTGGTACTTATTTATGAGCTACTTGTATATTCTCCTGTCTTTCTTTGTTTAACAAGTTGACACATTTGCCATTCCTTTATTACCACTTTAGTGGAACATAAGGCAAATAGGGACAATATAGCCACACATTTATTATTAGATTTGGAGTTCTTATCACTGGGGCTTTCTTACTCACCTGCCTCTTCTGGCACATTGAAGGCACTATCTTAGTCCTTGAGTATCTGGTGGTAACGTGGACACCCTTGGCATTTACTAGCCCCATATTTATTATGCAGACTAAGATATCTGCTGTTGGATTGGCTCATTGTCCAAGGTTACTTGGAATGTTGGCTTTAGATTGTTTTGTTAATTCTCAACCAAACTCTCTTGTGGTCATATGGGTTGTTTAGAAATATCTAATTAAGGAAAACAGTTAATGGTGAAAAGACCTACTCACTTTGTTTGCTTTCCTAAGGGAAATTGTTTCAGTTGTCCAGCAAAAGGCTGTCCCCTAATGGGTCACTATGCTGATACCTACCCTCTTGGAAATGATACTACTGAGCCGAAGTTTTTTCTGAACACGGGTGCTGCTCCAACCTTTGCACGTATGTTATACACATTACAAATTATAATATCTTTCAAATTGTGTTAAAGTATATTTAATAACTAGATTGTAATGTAATTTATGAACCATTTACAACAGGTTGGAGATACCAGGTTACTGTCAAAATTACTTGTACGCGGAGTATCAGAGGGTTCTTTAAAATTGCCTTGTATGGTTCCAATGTCAATACCCAACAATATCAAATTGCAAAGTAAGTTTATGGCTGCTGATCAGGAGGTAACTGCTCTGTGTTTGAAAATCCTTTGCATTTTTTTCATCATACTAGTTTAATAAAACTGAGATCCCAATTTTATCTTTTATTTAGTGAGGATTTAAAATTTGATATTGCGATGCAGACTGTGTTGATAAGGTCACATTTATTGCCCATCACTAAATGGTACTGGGAAGATAGCAGACCATGCAGAATGATGGTTTCAAAATTACACAGTAACAGAATGGTTATGGTACTGAAGGAGGCCAATCCTCCCATCTTGTCTTCACTGGCTGTCTGAGTATTTTACCTTGGAGCCTGTCTCCTGCTTTATTCTAATAACCCCACACAATGTTTCTATTTAAATAATCATTAAATACCCTCCTGAATTCCTCAACTGAATCTGCCTCCATCACAGCTTTAGGTAGTGCAATCCAGACCCCAACAATTCTGTTTGTCCCCTACTGTTTGCATCTTTTGCAGGAAACTTTAAAGCTGTGCCCTTTTGTTTCTTGATCCATTTACGACTGGTAATAGTTATTCTGTCCAGACACCTCATGATTCTGAAAATTTCTGTTAAATCTCACCTGACTTCTCCTTTCCCAGGAAAACAGTTGCAATTTCTCCAATCTTTCCTCATAACTGAATTGACTTATCCCTGGAACAGTTCTCATGAACTTCTTTAGTACTGTCCCCAGTGCATTTACATCCTTTCTATAGCATGGCCACCAGAACTGTATACAATACCCAGCTGACGTCTAGCCAGTCTCTTCCATAAGGTTATGGTAACCTCCCTGCTGTTGTACTCTTATGGTCCTAATTGTGAAGCCTAGAATACTGTAACCATAGTAATAGCTGTCTCTACCTATCCTGCCACCTTTAATGACTTTTATACAAGTACTGAAGTAACCTAACTCTTACACATCCTGAAGAATAGCATCCTTTGTTTTATATTGTCTTTCTATGTTTGTGCACCAAAGTGCATTACCTTACGCTTACAGAGTCACAGAGCTGTACAGCTTGGAAATGGACCCTTCGGTCCAACTAGTCCATGCTGACCAGATATCCTAAATTAATGTATTCCCATTTGCCAGCATTTAGCCCATGTCCCTCTAAACCCTTCCTATTCATGTACATATCCAGATGCCTTTCAAATATTGTAATTGTACCAGCCTCCACCACTTCCTCAGGCAGGTCATTCCATACACGCACCACCCTCTACGTGAAAAGGTTGCCCCTTAGGTCCCTTTTAAATTTTGCTGCTCACTCACTAAACCTATGCCCTCTAGTTTTGGACTCCCCTACCCTGGGGACACAACCTTGGCTATTCACTCTATCTATGCCTCTCATATGATTTTATAAACCTCTATAAGGTCACTCCTCAGCCTCTGACGCTCCAGGGAATATAATCCCAACCTATTTAGCCTCTCCCTACAGTTCAAACCCTCCAACCCCGGCAACATCCTTGTAAATCTTTTCTGAACCCTTCCAAGTTTCACAACATCCTTCCTATAACAGGGAGACCAGAATTGAATGCAGTATTCCAAAAGTGACCTAACCAATGTCCTGTACAGCCGCAAAATGACCTCCAAGCTCATATACTCAATGCACCGACCAATAAAGGCAAGCATTCTATATGCTGTCTTCACTATCCTGACTACCTGCAACTCTACTTTCAAGGAACTACGAACCTACATTCCAAGGTCTCTTTGGTCAGCAACACGCCCCAGGACATTACCATCAAGTGTATAAGTCCTGCCCTGATTTGCCTTCCCAAAATGCAGGACCTCACATTTATCTAAATTATACTCCATCAACCACTCCTCAGCCTGCTGGTCATCTGAACAAGGTCTCGTTGTACTCTGAGGTAACATTCTTGGCTGTCCACTACACCACGCATTTTGGTGTCATCTGCAAACTTACTAACTATGCCTCCTACGTTCATCAGCCACCTATCCACCCACTCCAGCAATTTTAAAAATGCGTAACTTGTTAGGCCACTTATGATGCACTTAAGTGTCAGTTACAAGGTTGGAATACAGAAACAAGGCCAGTTAGGATGGCACGTTCCCATTCCAGAAGGACATCTGTAAACAGTTGCGTTTTACCACAATCAATCAGTTTTCAAGGTCACTTTATTTTCTGTTGCCGACTCATAAATGACCACAATTATTTGCCTGAACTTTCTGTAGCTGTTCTTCTAATGGTCTGTAGTAACTTTAATAGCAGATCACAGAAACACTGCAGAAAAAATCTAAACAACTCATAGATTGAGCAATCTTCAGAAATTTACCTATCTAATTTAGCGAATCTCAAATAAATATTTACTAGATCTGTCGTTAAAAACCATTAAGATTGAAATTATCATTATTTATTCCACTGTTTAACTTGAGGCTGCCCTGCATTGTGGTTTGGAGAAAATTAGAATGCCACAATTGATTAGGTGCTAACTTTTGTGTTTAACTTCACAGATCACTTTTGGAGTCTGGAAAAACTTTCACAGCTGGCATCGATGTGGAGGATGACATAGGGGAGGTTAAGAAAGTCAAATTCATCTGGAATAATAAATTACCAAATCTTTTTGGGCCAAAAATTGGTGCAGAAATGATAACTTTATTAAGAGTGTATGACCAACAAACGTAAGTGCACACATTAAATGATCGACTAAATGCTGATTCATATATTGGCTGTAATATTTCATACTATTTGTATATCTAGTGTTGATCCTGGTTACGCAGGTATTTTTTGGACAGATTCCCAGATGAGCACTACAAGTAGATGATCATTTTTTCAGAAGATTCCAATCCTGTTATGCCCTGCTAACATTAAAAATCCAATGCATTGCTCACTCTCTTTGACAGGAATCTCAAACTTCCAATTTATAATGTTCCTGAAAATAAGCTAGTAATGTTTTAGTATACTAAAGAGGTCATGAATTTTTGAGCTATCTCAAAAGATCTTTAAGAATTGCAACAGTAAAATCAACAATCCAAAGGGAGAGATAATAGGTACTGCAGATGCTGGAGAATCTGAGATAACAAGGTGTGGAGCTGGATGAACACAGCAGGCCAAGCAGCATCATAGGAGCAGGAAAGCTTGACGTTTCGGGCCTAGACCCTTCATCAGAAATGAGGGAGGGGAAGAGTGTTCTGAAATAGATAGGGAGAGAGGGGGAGGTGGATAGAAGATGGACAGAGGAGAGGATAGGTGGAGAGGAGGCAGACAAGTCGAAGAGGCGGGGATGGAGCCAGTAAAGGTGAGTGTAGATGGGGGGGTAGCGAGGAAATAGGTCAGTCCAGGGAGGACGGACAGGTCAAGGGGGTGGGATGAGGTTAGTAGATAGGAGATGGGGGTGGGGCTTGAGGTGGGAGGAGGGGATAGGTGAGAGGAAGAACAGGTTAGGGAGGCGGGGACGAGCTGGGCTGGTTTTGGGATGCGGTTGGGGGAGGGGAGATTTTGAAGCTTGTGAAATCCACATTGATACCATTGGGCTTCAGGGTTCCCAGGCTGAATATGATTTGCTGTTCCTGCAGCCTTCGGGTGGCATCATTGTGGCATTGCAGGAGGCCCAAGATGGACATGTCGTCTGAGGAATGGGAGGTGCAGTTGTTTGTTGCGAACTGAGCGCAGGTGTTCTGCAAAGCGGTCCCCAAGCCTCCGCTTGGTTTCCCCGATGTAGAGGAAGCCACAATGGGTACAGCGGATGCAGTATACCACACTGGCAGATGTGCAGGTGAACCTCTGCCTGATGTGGAAAGTATTCTTGGGGCCTGGGATTAGGGTGAGGGAGGAGGTGTGGGGGCAGGTGTAGCACTTCCTGCGGTTGCAGGGAAAAGTGCCGGGTGTGGTGGGGCTGGAGGGGAGTGTGGAGCGGACAAGGGAGTCGCGGAGGGAGTGGTCCCTCCAGAAGGCAGATAAGGGTGGGGAGGGAAAAATGTCTTTGGCTGTGGGGTCGGATTGCAGATGGCGGAAGTGTCGGAGGATGATGCGTTGGATCCGGAGATTGGTGGGGTGGCACGTGAGGACGAGGGGGATTCTTTTTTGGTTATTATTGCGGGGACGGGGTGTGAGGAATGAGTTGCGGGAAATGCGGGAGACACGGTCGAGGGCATTCTCGACCACTGCGGGGGGGGGGGACGTTGCGGTCCTTGAAGAATGAGGACATCTGAGATGTGCGGGATTGGAATGTCTCATCCTGGGAGCAGATGCGGCGGAGGCGAAGGAATTGGGAATAGGGGATGGCATTTTTGCAGGAAGGTGGATGGGAGGAGGCGTATTCCAGGTAGCTGTGGGAGTCAGTGGGCTTGAAATGGACATCAGTTTCTAAGTGCTTACCCGAGATGGAGACAGAGAGGTCCAGGAAGGAGAGAGAAGTGTTGGAGATGGTCCAGGTGAACTTCAGGTTGGGGTGAAAGATGTTGGTGAAGTGGATGAACTGTTCGAGCTCCTCGTGGGAGCACGAGGCGGCGCCGATACAGTCATCAATGTAACGGAGGAAGAGGTGAGGTTTAGGGCCAGTGTAGGTACGGAAGAGGGATTGTTCCACGTAACCTACAAAGAGGCAGGCATAGCTTGGGCCCAAGCAGGTACCCATGGCCACCCCCTTTGTCTGTAGGAAGTGGGAGGAATTGAAAGAGAAGTTGTTGAGGGTGAGGACGAGTTCGGCTAAGCGGATGAGGGTGTCGGTGGAGGGGGATTGGTCAGTTCTGCGGGACAGGAAGAAGCGGAGGGCATTTAGGCCATCTGCATGGGGAATACAGGTGTATAGGGACTGGACGTCCATAGTAAAAATGAGGTGTTGGGGACCGGGGAATTGGAAGTTCTGGAGGAGGTGGAGGATGTGGGTGGTGTCACGGACGTAGGTAGGGAGTTCCTTGTCTAGGTAGGTGGAGATGAGTTCGGTGGGGCAGGAGCAGGTGGAGACAATGGGTTGACCAGGGCATTCAGGTTTGTGGATTTTGGGAAGGAGATAGAAGCAGGCGGTGCGGGGTTGGGGAACGATGAGGTTGGAGGTGGTGGGTGGGAGGTCACCTGAGGTGATGAGGTTGTGGATGGTTTGGGAGATGATGGTTTGGTGCTCGGGGGTGGGGTCATGATCCAGGGGGCGGTAGGAGGAGGTGTCGGAGAGTTGGCGCCTGGTCTCAGCAATGTAGAGGTCAGTGAGAAATGCTCAAAATTCACCAGTACTTTGAGAGTCCTCACAACGAAAGTAGAGATTGACCAGAGAGAAGAGATTCATAAACTGTTTGCAGATATAGCACCAATTCAACTCATCCCTGCTCTGTACCTTTCCATTAAAGTTGTTGTGGATAATTCCAGTCCATTTGACTCCAATATCTTACCCACAAGCTTATTCTAGACTTTGAGGTCAACAATCTTCAACAAAGGTTTACGAATCATGGACTTGAATATCATTAAGGCTAATGTGCAGTTTCTCATCAAAACTGCCCAGAAAACCACGTTCATCTCCGGGCTTCACATTGAACACCTGCCCTGACACTCCCTCCCTTACTGAATGAAAACATTCCAACAATCTTAACTTACAAAGTATTTGACTTTTTCTCTGGTACCAGCTCACAAATCAGCACAGTTTTGCCTGAAATTTCTGTTCTAATCATTTGCTGTAACTTCAACAACAGGTCAACAAAAACACTGGAGAAACAAGCTAAATAGTTCATAGATTGGGGAATTTTCGGGAATGTACCATCTTAATTTAATTAATCCCAGAGTAAATATTTACTGGATTTGTTGTCAAAACCATTAAGATTTAACCAGTCAATTTTTATTCCATGGCTTAATTTGATGCTGATTTGTACATTCAGTGCCAGTGGATGACATTTTTTTCTCCAGCCCCGACATTCCAGTCAATTGCTGAAAACGTGCTGTTTTCAACTGGTACAAGGCTGTTAAAACTACCTGGGTGTCAAACTGCCCAGGCCAGAGGAAATTTGGTGCTTACCTTAGACTTACCATCTCAGGTCCACCCACCTGATTCCCAGACCTGATTGAACTCAGGCCTTAATAGTAAGAAATTTGGCAAAAAAATGTCCGATATATTACTTGTAAATGCAAAGCTTTGATCAGAAGGGTTTTAGAAAATGTGCTTTAACCATTTCATCTACAAGATCGTCCAAGTATTGAAATGAAATAAGGTTCCACATACTTTTATGTTCGCAGTTTGTTTATTTCTACAGTTGTTGAATTGGACTTCCAATTCTGCATAGTAACATGTTCTACTCCTATTTCAATTATTCAATTATTGTTTCCTCACTGCAAAATTGAACATATTTAATTATTGTTTGGAAGGGATTTGAATTGCTTTTATGAATATATCATCACAAAAAAAAGTAAGCAGATTTACACTATTTTGTGATACAGATATTGTCAAATTGATGAAACATGTGAAAGTAATGTTTCATAACTGTGGAAACCATTTATTTACTTAAAAATAACATTTTGTTTTGCAGCTTTAAATTTTGTGGAACAGGGGCTGCTGGTGAAGATGTTCTGCAAACTATTTTGCCTTGCTCAATTCCTTAAAGATTATTTCATGATTTTGTAGTTTGGACATATGAAAATAAATAAAACTGTTGCTACACATTAAATAATTTGTTTTATATTTCTCTAAATCTATAATACCATGGAATAATTGCCACACAATAGGCAGGCATTCAACTAGTTAAAACAGCAAGTCATTGAACTTGATTTAAGGAGAAAAGAACATAGAACATGGAACAGTGCAGCACAGTACAGGCCCTTCGGCCCGTGATGTTGTGCCGACCTATTATCCTACTAAGATCAATCTACCCTGCATACCCTACATTTTACTATCCTCCATGTGCCTATCCAAGCGTCGCTTAACAGTCTCTAAACTATCTGACTCCACTACCACTGCCAGCAGCGCATTCCACACGCCCACCAAAAGGTACTGTTACTGTACAAATGTTTCCAGATGATGCCATCATATAAAGAAGGCTCAGATATAATTGTAATCAGCAATAAGTTTAAAACAATAATAAGTGCAGTGTATTGCACTACACATAATATCCTCAGCAGCAGGCAAACAACATGGTGCTCAAGTAAGGTCTTTTCAGTTTTTGAGAACACCAAACAGATCACACAGATCACAAACACTTCACTTAAACAGTGAGGAACTCTCTTATAATCTTCAAGATAAAGTGGGCTGGCTTCTATGGAGGCCTCTGGAGTGGGCAAGATTGCAGACAGGCACGGAGAATTGCAAGGGAGGCCATATGTCAGATGTCTGGCAGTGGGGAAACTGCTCATGATTAGTCAGTGGGAGGAAACTATCAAAATAGGAGTCTCACCCATCAGAGGTGGGAGGTCTATTGATATGTTTCATTTTCCACTTACACATATGTCACTAAATACGATTTTTTTTCCTGCCTCCTCAATTTTGTGAAATGTCCATGTGTGTGTGGTGCCTCCAGCAACCTGCCCAATGAAAGATGATGGCTTATATGTGGCTTCCTTGATGTATAATGAGGCAGATCTGATTAGAGGGCTTAAGTGAAGGAGCCCTTGGGGGACAGTGACCATTTATGGTAAAATTCACCCTGCCTTTCAAGAGGGAGAAGCTGGAATCTGATCTAATAGTATTACAATTGAGTAAAGGTGACTACAAAGGCACAAGTAAAGTATAAATACCTTCCCAGCAGAGAGGGCAATATAACAATATACTTTGATTATTCAACATGGAACTTTGGTGTCACTGGCTGGGTCAGCATTTATTACTGAAAGGAACTAACTCAACTAGATCAGTTTTTATTATATGAATCAGACTTCCTCTTATCCTCAATTTATCATTGTGGAAGTACCACGAACTGGCAAAAAACAATAAAATACTTGAGTATATTAATTGATTATCTCGCTTGATTAGTGCTTTTAAGTTGATCCATACATCCCAAATGGACACTCTGGATATATTAGAAGAAATTATAAATTAAATAAAGGAAGGTGAGAATGGGATTAGGCCATTCAACCCTTCTAGCCATTCAGTGAGTTCATGCCTGCTATGTGACCCTCTCCCTCCATATACCCACTTTGCCACCATCCCATAATAGCCCATGAATCTTTTCACCTATTCATGTTGTTCTCCAAAACTGGCTTTGATTTTTGTCAAAGTGAAATATTTCTACCAAAAGATACATTTACAACCTACTACATTATAAACAGTGAGGAGTTCTCTTGCAATCTTCAAGATAAAATGGGCTGGCTTCTATGGAGCCCTCTGGAGTGCGCGAGATTGCAGACAGGCATGGAGAATTGCAAGGGGTGGTGTATGTCAGATGTCTGGCAGTGGGGAAACTGCTCATGATTAGTCCGTGGGAGGAAACTATCAAAATAGGAGACTCATGTTAGGTTCGTTTTTGGAGACCCTCACGGACTTGATGCAATAACAAGACACTGACCTGTTTAGAAAAACATAAATCCTTTGTTACAAAGCAAGTACAAGCTGTGGAGGATCACTGTACTCAACCCGGCACAGAGTGCAGAGTCTCGTAAGCGATTCAGTCTGACCAGCGGACAGTCCCCACTTCTTATACCTTATTGAGTGCATAACACATAAAGCAATTTTACATCTCACAATGGCATGTTACATGAAACAATCACTACATCAGACAATAACATAATACACAAACAATTACTACATCGAAAACGTAAAGAGAGCAGGATACAGTATCAATCGTTCGCAAAGTGACTGCTATCAGCAGAAGGTGATTTCAAGTTGCCGAAGTAACAGAATGTAATTTCAAGCTGCCGAAGTGTCTGGCTTGAACAAAGGTCAGTGTTCTGGTCCCTTTAGCGAAACAGAAGTTACATTCTTTACGGGATTTCAGAAGTCTCATACCTTTACAAACGTCGCCACCTAATCTTATTTGAGACAGCTTCCACATACCCCAGTGCAGGAAAATAAAGATTTACAAAGTTGATACCTAATTCTAGTCGGGCAGGAAGTTTTAAGGCAATGCCTGCATAAGCAGATAAAGAGCATCAATTTATAGACAATATAGAAATCAATGGGATGTTATCCCAATAAGGTCTCACTCACCCATCAGAGGTGGGAGATCTATTGATATGTTTCATTTTCCACTTACACATATGTCACTAAACATGATTTTTTTTCCTGCCTCCTCAATTTATGAAATGTCCGTGTGTATCTTGCGGCTCCAGGAACCTGCCCAATGAAAGATGATGGCTTATATGTGGCTTCCTTGATGTATAATGAGGCAGACCTGTGTAGGGAGCTTAAGGTGAAGGAGCCCCTAGGGGCTAATGATCATTTTATGATTGAATTCGCCCTGCCGTTTGAGCGGGGGAAGCTGGAACCTAATGTAACGGCATTACAGTTGAGTAAATGTGACTACAACGATATGAGAGAGGAGCTGGCCAGAGTTGTTTGGAAGGGGTACCTAGCAGGGAAGACGATGGAGCAGCAATGGTAATGGTTTCTGGGGGTAATTTGGGAGATCCAGCAGAAATTAATCCCAAGGGAAAAGGAACATACTAAGTGGAGGATGAGGCAACCGTGGCTGACTAGGTAACTTGGGAAAGCATAAAAGCAAAAGAAAAAGTGTTTAATCTGGTGAAGATAAATGGGCAGCCAAAGGATTGGGAAGCCTTTAAAAATCAGCAAAGGATAACCAAAAAAGCAATGAAGAGGGAGAAGATGAAATATGAGGTTAAGCTCACCAGTAATATAAAAGAAGATTGCAAGAAGTTTTTATTTAGATACCTAGAAGGTAAGAAAGAGGCAAAAGTGAACATTAGACATTTGGAAAATGAGGCTGCAGAAGTAGTAACGGAGAGCAAAGAAATGGCAGAGGAACTGAATAGGTTCTTTGCATCAGTTTTCATAGTGGAAGGCACTAACAACATACCAGAACCTCAAGAGAGTCGGGGGCAGAGGTGAGTTTTGGGCTATTACTAAGGAGAAGGTTTTGGGGAAGCTGAAAGCTCTGTAGGTGACTAAATCACATGGATCAGATAGACTACACCCCAGAGTTCTGAAGGAGATAACTGAGGAGATTGTAGAGGCATTAGTGGTGATCTTTCAGGAATCACTGGAGTCCAGGAGGGTGCCAGAGGACTGGAAAATGGCAAATCTAACATCTCTGTTTAAGAAGGAAGTGAAGCAGAAGACAGAAAACTATAGGCCAGTTAACCTGACCTTTGTCATTGTTAAGATTTTAGAGTTTATTATTGAGGATGACATTGTGGTTTACTTGGAAGTACAAGGTAAAATAGGGCTGACTCAGCATGACTTCATCAAGGGGAAGTTATACGTGACAAATCTGTTAGAATTGAGCAAGTTAGACAACGGAAAGCCAGTGGACATAGTCTCTTTGGGTTTGCAGAAGGTCTTTGACAAGGTGCCACACAGGATGCTGATAAATAAGATCAAAACCACAAGTGACTGTGGATAAAGGATTGGCTGACTGGTAGAAGACAGAGAGTGGGGTCAAGGGGTCTATTTCAAAATGGCAGCCGTGAGTATTGGAGTTCCACAAAGAGTCAGTTGTGGAACCACAGCTTTTCATGTTAAATATTAATGATCTGGATGAAGGAACTGGGGGCATTGATGTTAAGTTTGCAGATGACACGAAGGTAGGTGGAGGTACAGGTAATGTAGAGGAAGTGCGGAGGCTGCAGAAGAAGTTGGACAGGCTAGGAGAGTGGACAAGGAATTGGCAGATGGAACACAATGTGAGAAAGTGTGAGGTTATGCACTTTGGTAAGAAGAATAGAGGTGTAGACTATTTTTCTAAACAAGGAAAGGCCTTGAAAATCTGAAGTATAAAGGAATTAGAAGTTGTAGTTCAGGATTCTCCTTAGGTTAACATGCAGGTTCAGTTGGCAGTTAGGAAGGCAAATGCAATGTTAGCATTCATTTCAAGAGGGTTAAAACACAAGAGCAGAGATGCACTGCTGAGACTGTGTAAGGCTCTGGTCATGCTGCATTTAGAATATTGCGAGCAGTTTTGAGCCCTGCTGGTGTTGGAGAGGGTCCAGAGGAGGTTTATGCCAATGATCCTGGGAATGAAGGGCTTGTCATATGAGGAGTGGTTGTGGACTCTGGGTCTGTACTTGATGGAATTTAGAAGGATGGGGAGGGGGAGAATCTGATTGAAACGTACAGAAAACTGACAGGCCTGAATAGAGTGGATGTGGAGAAGATGTTTCAACTGGTAGGAGAGACTAGGAGCTGAGGGCACAGCCTCAGAAGGAAGGGACAACCCTCTAGAACTGAGGTGGGGAGGAATTTTTTCAGCCAGACGGTGGTGACACTGTGGAATTAATTGCCATGGAAGGCTGTGGAGGCCAAATCATTGAGTATATTTAAGGCAGAGAAAGATAGGTTTTTGATTAGTAAGGGGGCCAAGGGTTATGGGAAGAAGCAGGAGAATGGGGTTGAGAAACATATCAGTCATGATCGAATAGCAGAGCAGACTCACTGGGCTGAGTGACTTAATTCTGCTCCTATATCTTATCATCTTACGGTCTAAGTGTAGAAGGTCCTTTGCACTTCCAGGAGACTGCATCACTAGCACTGGCTTGATCTTAGAGATGCTTTCTCTGCATAAAATCTCACAGAGTTGACACTCTGAGGAAAGAAGATTCATCAAGAAATTCAGAACCCAGAAATACCAAGTTCAGAATTTAAAAGGCTAGTGCACAACTGAGATACAGAGGCTCCATAAAGAGACATCAGGGATCAAACTGGCAAGGGGAGCACATTAAGGAGGCTTCCTACAAGGGAAGGGAGAGGGTGTAGTAGCATGGGAATCAGCCATTCTGTTCTTCTTCATCCCTGAGCACAGGAGGGGATGTTCAGGCCAACAGGGCGTATTCCAGACCTCCATTGATCTCGTCAATGCCGCCAAAGGATCTCGTGCACTGTTGGAATCTTTGCCCTGGACTTTGAATGTCTTCTTGTGCTGGACTACAGAAATATAAATGTTCAAGACTTAACCTGCAAGGGCTGTGGGACCATTTCCCACTCCAGCACAGAGTTGGCTACTGTTTAGACATGGTGCCAGCTCCTAAAATGACCATCCCGTTAAATGAAATTCCTGACGTCAGAGGCTGTGCCCCTGCCTTATGAACCAGTGGCACATCCATGTTACCTACATTCATGAGCTTGCCAATATGTAGCTGAACAGCCAAACTCATAGACCCATGTCAGATCCCTGATGCCTGTTGGCTTCCCAGTAGGTACTAACTGAATTTTGTTTACAGGAAACTACAATTGATCATAGATCATAGAATTCCTGCAGCATGGAAACAGGCCCTTCAGCCCAACAAGTCCACACTGACTCTCAGAGCATCCCACCCAGACCCACCCCCTATAACCCACCTAATCTACACATCCCTGAACACTACAGGCAATTAAGCATGGCCAATCCACCTGGCCTGATGTTTCCCTTTCACTCCCACGTCATTTTCTTCATTCATTTCTGTGCACCTTTAGTTTAAAAATATGTTTTAAAATATAAACAGTGCTATAACTCTTCAGCATACAAACAGAAAGTGCTGCAGTAACTCAACAGATCTGGCAGCATCTGTACAGAGAGAAGTGTAGTTAACATTTCAAGTCCAATGACCCCTCATCAGAACTTCTCTCCTCAGATGCTGCAAGACTTGCTGAGTTTCTGCAGCACTTTCTGTATTTCAAATTTCCAGCATCCACAGTTCTTTGTTTTTCTTTTAGTATGTAAGTCTTCAGCATTCCCAGCTTTTGGATTTTAAATTCACATCCAATCTTCTGAAAATGTAGGTAGCACAGTGCCATCTGCTGTATTAAATATGAAAAAAATGTAACTGCTAATAGCAGACTGGTGTTAGTCATCTTCCAGAGAGACATTTTTGTAGAAGCACAGCAGTTTACAGATAGCTTTGGCTGGGAAAAGGAATACATTGTACAACTGTTGCCGATCTGTCAGCCTTGAAAACAATACTCAGAGGGTGTCATTTTCAGAAATACCAGGAAACCACTTGAGAACACAAAGACAGTTTGTTATGGGGCTAATGGTGAGGGTTGATGCAGCTAGACTCACATCACTTGAAAGAGGATTTCAGGTTGAATTGCAAGACGCAGTTATCTTTTTATGTGTGATGCCTCACCAAATTCTCAGACTATTAGACATTTTGAGCTTCATGTGCAGTTGTGCAAATAGTCACTCAGAAAAAAAGCTGCTCCCACATCCTTTGACATGTTTTGACTGTGGGCCAAGCAAATACAATATTGAAATTCTTATAATTTCTTATTATGATTATTTATTTCAATTAAATATCTGCTTCCACTTAAAAAACATAGTGAGCTAGAATTAACCAGCTGATGAGGAATGCTTCTTTCAATTGTCAGGAATCAATTCTTTGTGTTCCCTCTGTGGGCATATAAACCAAAAAACATTTCAGGGCCAAATCTTCTGAGAAATTGCAATCACAGATGAGTTGCTACTTTACTCCTTTCCAAGTACCCTGCCCAGTGCTCTGTGCTTCCGGGCCCAAACATCTGACTCGGGTCCCTCGAGAAATGTGGAGCACACCAGAACTGAGAACCTTCTCACACAGGATCAGAGTGGAAGGCTGAACAATATCCCATTTTGTACACCAGTAACTCCGGTATTGTGGGGTTGAATAGAACATATGATGTTCTACTGTCCCTTACCCACATACCTGCCCTACTACTCCTCCAGCCACTCGTCAACTCACCCCTCACCACCTGCCATCCTGCCCTGACCCTGATCTCCTCACCTACTCACCTACCATCTTACACCTTCGCCCAACCCATGATGTTGTGCCAAACATGACACCAAATTAAACTAATCCCTTCTGCATGCTCTTAGTCCATATCCCTCTATTCCTTGCATATTCATATGCTTATCTAAAAGTCCTTTAAACACCCCTATCTTATCTGCTCCACCACCACCATGGCAGCACGTTCTAGACATCCACCACTGTCTGTGTAAAAAACTTGCACCTCACATCTCCTTTGTACTTTCCCTGTCTCACCTTAAATGCATATTAATAATATTAGACATTTCAACTCTAGAAAAAGGATTCTGACCATCAAACCTATCTATGCATCTCATAATTTTATAGACTTTATCAAGTCTCCCCTCAGCCTCTACCTCTCCAGAGAAAACAACCCTCGCTTTTGTATAATATCCAAAGTCTCTTTGCCAAGCTCTAGAGAAAAGTTAAGTGTGTAATGTAAGGCAGTGAGGAGAAGGGTGGCAGGTAGTGGGTGAGGGTCAGGGTTGTTGGCGTGTGGCTGAGGGGTAGGGTACAAGTGGCTGGGCAAAGGTGGAAGATGGTAGGTGAGTAGGTGAGGAGATCAGGGTCAGGGCAGTATGGCAGGTGGTGAGGGGTGAGTTGACGAGTCATTGGAGGAGTAGTAGGGCAGGTATGTGGGTAAGGGACAGTAGAATGGGTCAAATGTTGGATCAGGTCAGGTCCATGGTTTTGGGTTTGGGGGTATTGGGTCAGTCAGGGTAATGTCAGGTTTAGGGTTGGTGTCAGTCACGGTAGTTCAGGTCAAGTTCTGGCTGTGTGGTATGGAGATCAGGATTGTTGGTGGTCAGTCAGATTGGGAACTGTTGGATGATGGGTGGGTTGGGTCTAGTTAAGTCAGGTGATGGGGTGTCTGATAGAGTGTGCAAGTCAGCTCAAGTTGGGGTGGTGTCAGAGGTGTAAAGGTGTGGGGAGCTGGGGTGAGAGGCAGGCTCAATTTCATTGTGAACAAGGAGTAAGAGCAAGTTTTAACTGATCTGACTCTGCCTGGGTAACTCCTCAAGTGAGTCAGTTGGAACTCTCTGAAGTCTTTGACTCAAACTCAGTTTGTCGGCTTCTTCAGAGAGTTGTCTGTGACCTCTGATCACTGACCTACTTGTCCAGAAGAAATATTATTTGCTCCATCATAATTGCTCAGAATTTTGAATACTTCCATCAGGCTTCTCCTTACCCATCTGTTTTAGAGAACAAAGCCAGCTGGTTTTCTCTTTCCACATATCTAAATTCACTCAGCCCTGATATCATTTTGATAAACCTCTGTTCCCTTGCCATAACCTTGACATCCTGCCTTTGTATGATACCCAGAATTATACAAAATACTTCAGCTGAGGCAAAACTATGATTTGTAATATTTTTCTTGATGTTTGTATTCCCTAATTGACAAAGCCAAATCAACAGCCTTAGCTACATGTGCTGTAACCTGAAAATAACTGTGAATATCCATTTGCAAATTCTTCTGCTCTTGCACCACATTAAAATACACCATTTAGGTTATAAAGCCTCTTCATCTTGTTCCTCCCAAAGTGCATGACTGCAATCATCCATACTAAATTCTATCAGCAAGGTGTTTGCTCCTACCATTAATCTGCTGATGTCCCCGTGAGGTCCGCTCCTAAATTGGTGCAAAGTTCTGTATCATCCACAAACTTCAAAATAGTCCTTATAACCAAGATGCAGTTATGTTAAGATAAAACAAACAGCGTATTGATTGTGCTGCCAATTCCAATGGGACCTCACTGAAATTCTCACTTTAACTTTTATCTTCTTTGCCAACTAGAGCACTTTAGCTCTGGGTGCCTATCTCTATCATTATGGGAATATGTTTGGTTTGTGTCTGAACTGTTTCTCAATGCTCATTTATTGTTTGCTGAACCACTCCATGTTTCCAGACCATTTGTGCTAGATCCTTTCACAAACCATTGACACTACTGTTTCTCCAATAGAATCAGTTTCACCTTTGAGTTTTTAAACTTTTCCCACAACTAATTAAAGCTAATTATTATGATTAAAGCTCTACTCCACTTGACCTATTTCTTATATCAGAAGTTGATCCAGCAGAGTTTCCTTTCTTCTTTTGTTAGCAGAATTTGAATAAAAATATTTTCCTGTACATGCTTTAGGAATTATTCAACTTCCTTGCACTTTGCATTGTTTCTTCAACTTCCTATACAATTGGTCTATAGCATTACTGCACTTTTTTTTCTTGTCCCCGGCAGTCACAATTACTTCTTGCCCAATTTTCTGGCATTTATTCACTTGTAGCATTTTAATCTATTTACAGGGTTTGGGCATCCTGACAAGACTAACATTTATTGCCCATTCCTAACTACTCACAACAAGATAATAATGAACTTCTTCACCAACTGCTTTAATATTGGAGGAGTTGCAAGTGGTACTGACCACTGTACAATAATCGGTGAAAATCCCCACTTCTGACCTTTATGATGGACGAAGGGTCATTGATGAAGCTGAAGATGTTTGGACTGGGGACACTACCCTGAGGAACTCCTGCACTGATGAGCTGAAACTGAATTTATTGACTTCCAACCTCCACAAACATTATCTTTTGTGGCTTATAACTCTAACCAATGAAGGACTCCCCCCACCAAGATGACTCTAGTTTTGCTAAGGCTCTTGATACCACATTGGGTCAAAGGCTGTTGTCATGTTTTCCCTCACTCATCAAATTTATTGGCAATATTTCTCATATTAATGCATATGTATTCCGTCACCATATCCATCAGCTTTGTTATTTTCTGCCATCTAATTCCTGCTTTTTTTGTATTATTCTGTACCCATTCATCTCTGCCCTTGCTAGTTTTCTATGCACTTTGCCTCTCCTCTCTACTGTTACTTCTTGGTTCCACATCCCTTGCTAGCACTTGCTATTTAATATTATTTCACTTAGTTTATTATTAGAAGAAAATTGCAATCATAAATTCATAAATCATAAATATCCATGAAGTTGTGAAGGACTCTCACTCCACAGTTTTCTTTGTCAATTTTCATGGACATTTATTCTCTCACCATAATGGAGTTCACTTGTCTGCCACAAGCACTTATTCTGTCATGTTAGTCTGATCCTCTGGAGCTCTGATAGTTGTATCTAATGACATCCCAAGTGCAAATTCTGTGATTTCCCGAACTGTTCCAAGCCATACCTGCCAGTATCAGGCCTTCAGTTTTCTTAGAATGGTTTGATTCTGATTCAGCTGCGCTGTGTGCTACCTGAGGCTTACATCTCAAAGGACCTTGCCTTAGTTCATACGATCTCTTGATGTTTCTATGCCTGACTTAAATCTTAACCTTATAGATTTGACAGCAATACAATTTCCTCAGGCTTATTGTTGTTGCTATATTGATGTTTTGCTGTGTATAATATGACTTCTTTTTTTGTTTCCTTTCTATTTGTATTTCTGCTCATTTCACCATTGGAATTTAATACCTGCTGGTACAGAGTTGTCTTTCTGTTTCCCCACGACTTCGCTGCAGATATCAACTTGGGAGTTTGACTCCTTATCTTTTGAAAACTAGTTTCACAGATTTTCTGTTAATTGATTAGGAAACTAGACAATGCAGCTTGGTCCAAGGACACTATTGAGATGACAGGATCAAGTGGTAACAAGTTTCGGATGAATATTCCACAGCTAAAATAGTCTGAAATATCTTGTGATCAGTTTCCAGAGATGAAGGCCTTTGAAACAATTAACCTTGTAGAAACACTTCAGGGATTAAGTAACCAGGTAAACTCCCTACGACAATCAGCACTCACTAGTTGGATATAAAGGCCACGACTAGATTGGCAGTCAAAATGATCTTTCCAGAAGGACAGGGTGATGTTATGAATTAGCCTGACCTCCTTTCACTTTTGGCGCTTGATTCAAAACCAACCTGAAATGATGAGATTCAAATCTCATTTGTCTGTGAACTGTAGTTTGAGGACTGGTTGGCCAAAGAAAATGGCCTGACCCTGAAATATAAGAATTACTGATGTAGGAAGTGGAAAGGATATTGCAGTTTGCTCTTCTCAGACTGGGATTAAGCTATTAGAGAGTTCATTAGTCTACATTTGACTGGTTTAGATGTTGACATTAATTACAAAAGTGATTGTTAAGAAGCAGGAGCCTAAGAGTCCAATTTGACATTCTAGAAAATGTGCCGCCCACCATACAGGATCAGGCTCCTCCATAGGTGTCCAATTGAGGTATTGAAAACCTCATTAAAATACTTTAATAGGGCCCAATTAGATCACCAGACTGGCAATTCTTTCCCCATGATCCTTAGTACTCCATTTAATTGCCTTACCTCAGGCTGCTTGTGGACTATGTTCAAACAAGGTGGTTCCTCAGGGACTACAGTTGGAAAGTGGAAGACGATTGAGCATTCTTTGATGACATATCAGGTGGTTGCAGAAGACAGCCTTGCCCTCCATGGATTTGTAGGCCATGTACAATGGATTGAGTATTACAGCTACATCAGTCAGTCTGCTAAGGAGACTTCTTTGTAAAGGCTGGGCTGTAACCAGTTGGGGCTGCCCTTTCAAGTCAGGCTGGTGAGTCTATCAGTCCTGGGGAGATGTGCTTATGATTCATTGTAGACAATGAGTGATTATTTCATTTGGTCCTCGTGGAGAAAATAAGCAGATGGACTCTGCCTTCTCTGACTATGGTCTCCTGCTGCAAGTTGTACAACCTTCACCTATAATAACATTGACAAGTGGGTTAGTGACATCCTTCTGGGGTGTTTAGAGAATGTGCCTGTCATGGTGACTCATTTGTATATTGTGTGCAAGATGTGGAGTTTGGGACTGTAGGGATTACAACAGTGGTGAGATTAGGAAGCAAACCTGCTGCTGGTAGGCTCTATAGATAACTTGAAACTGGTATTTTAAATCACTTATGTTGGCTGCCAAACAGCTCAGTGAGAGCCATCCACATCCTGGCCTAACTCTGGGAAACTTCAAACACAAAACAAAAAAAATCAAAAGAACTGCAGATGCTAGAAATTTGAAACAAAAACAGAAATTGCTGGAAACTCTCAGCAAATCTGGCAGCTTCTGTGCAGAGAAATCAGAGTTAACATGTCGGGTCCAGTGACTCTTCTTCAGAACTGATGGTACCTTGGAAAAGGGTTGTTTTTTTTTTTTTAAATGCAGAAGTTAGTGTTGGGGATGGAGTAAATGATAGGTGGAGATAGAGCCAAAGAGAGAGAAAAACCATTCAATAGGCAAAGGAGTGAATAAAGACCAGCCTAGAAGAATGAATAGCTGTTAATAGAGACTATTAAGAGGTAACAGTTGGACGTGTGTGGTAGTAACCCATGTGATAACAAGACCTCGTGTGTGGGGGTTGGGGGGAAAGCATGGGGAAAGGTGCTTTAGCCCTAAAATGGTAGAATTCAATATTAAGTCCAGAAGTTTCAGGGTTCTCAAGTGTGAAATGAGGTGCTGTTCTTCCAGCTTGCACTGAGCTTTGCTAGAGCACTGCAGCAAGCCTGAGAAAGAGATCTTGGTAAGAGAACACAGCGATGTGTTGAAGTGGTAAGCAGCTGAAAGTGTGGGGTCATTTTTGCAGACAGAAAAATAGGTGTTCTAAAAAGCGGTCATCCAGCCTGCACTTTGTTTCCCCAATGTAGAGGAGACTGCATTGTGAGCAGCGAATACAGTAAACTGGATTGAGGGAAATGCAGGTAAAGTGCTACTTCACCTGGAAGGTGTGTTTGGAGCCTTGGATAGTGAGGAGGGAGGTAGTAAACAGGCAGATGTTACATCTCTGCGATTGCAGGGGAAGGTGCTGTGGGGACATGTTGGGAGTGAAAGAGAAGTGGACCAGGGTTTCATTCTGCAGCTTTTGGCAATTTTCCTGCTTACCCCATCTCCTCCATGGACTAGGATAACTCTTCTCTAGATCTCAGCTGTTGGATGTTGCAATACCAGCCACTGATGAGCTACCACCAATCCCCCTTCCAAAAGTTATTTGATTCTGCCTGTTCAGCCATGTTCTAACACAACACTGGGGCAGGTGGGACTTGCTCTGAGACTCTCTCAAAGGTAAAGGTGGTATCGCTGTTACTAGGCCTAATATCTCCTTGCTTTGCTGAGTCTATCTAAAAGCCTATCTAACTTGCAGTGGTAGAGGATAAACCACTTGAGTCGGGGGGGAAAAAAGAGGCATTTAACTTAATAACAAGATGTAGTTTAGTACATGATGCCAGTAGGTACAACTTATATTGACTGGTTAGGCATAACTATAAAAACTACCCCAAGCCAGAGATGACCCATTTTTGTCTCCGTCAAAGCCTCATACTAGACTGTATCTTCTCCATCCAAAGATTGTCATTATCAGATAGGTTAGAACTTATGCAGTTTCACCACTAACTCTTTTAGAACCATTAGTGCACATCCAATCTGCTGACACTTTTCTAGTGTTGCTCAGCTGGTTCCACTAGGCAGAATTTGTCACAGAATGGAACCAATCTGAACTCGTTGCCAACCCTTCCAGACTTAGGGAGACTTGTTGGAGATTCAATTCCTCAACTGATTTTGAATAGCACAATATACAGGACGGATACCCAGCAACCCCAATTCTTCACTAAATAGGATCCTGGACAGGCAGTTCTTTGTCTCCTCTCCCTATCAAACTTTCAAGTATCGAAGGGGTGTATGCTTCCCTGCGGGTGTATGCTTCCCTGCGGGTGTATGCT
>JAHRHZ010000140.1:18028767-18092765 GCA_024137785.1 Ginglymostoma cirratum | reverse complement strand
TCCTCTCCTTTATCCATCTTCTATCCGCCTCCCCCTCGCTCCCTATTTATTTCAGAACCCTCTTCCCCTCCCCCATTTCTGAAGGAGGGTCTAGGCCCAAAACATCAAGCTTTCCTGCTGTGTTCATCCAGCTCCACACCTTGTTATCTCAGATTCTCCAGCATCTGCAGTACATTTTTACCTCTAATAATATCTCACAACAGCTTGAGTAATATATCCCAAATGATAAAATGGGTAAGAACATGCTTGAGGAAATCACAGAGCATCGTTACATGGTTCACTCCTCTAGGAGGAATAAGGAAAGGCAACTAAACTAACTAGTACAATTTGTAATGGGTTGCAGGAACGGAAAGACTTGACAGGTGATTTTATCTGCAACTCTTGAAGTTATGGGACAATTTGAGAAGGCAGTTAAAGTGTAAATTCTTGGTATTATAAATAGAACCATTAGATATAAAAGACAAGAGATTATGTCAAGCTTTGTAAAACACTGACTGAACTCAAACTGGAATATTGTGTTTAATTTGTTTGAAGTAAATTCAAGGCCTTCAAAAGGTGCAGAGGAGAGCTTAATCCAATGTAAGGTAACGATTAATCTGAAATGACAGCCTGAATCTTGGTAGATGCATTGACTCCATTTTAAAATGAGAAATTCCTGTAGTCAGCAAGCCTTGAACTTAATTTTTTTTTTCCGAATAATTTGGGTGTTGGTAGGTGAAGGTGTGTGATGTGAGTCTCAGTCAAAGAAACCTGTAGTCATCATTCAATTTGCTGAAAGTGAGTCAAGCTTCTGTTGAAAGGAAATCAGACTAAGGTCTTTCAGCTGATCTGCAAAGCCAAGTCAATATCAAGTCTTGAAATCAACTGATCACCTGCCAACTTCAGTGCTACTGGTATCAGCCAACGTAACAATCACAGCATCCCATCATCTGCTCTTCACAGAACTCAGACTGCTTTGTATATTTTTCTTAGCTTTTACCTTCTTTTCATATTCACCTCTTATTTCTAAGCTGTATGCAAATTACCTTTGAGATTTTCTAGTTAAATTGGTTCCTATTTAAAGATAAATTTAAATTAACTTGGTCCTGTTGAAAGACATCCACAGGAAAAAGGTCCTTTTTTAACTTGACTTTGTTGCAAAAAACATGAATGGGTGAATAAAAAGGGGAGCCAGTTCATCCATCCTCATCAAGGAGCTAGGAAATTTGGGGTATCCCAGATGGAACCATAATGAAGTTGAATTTTGTATGGGATTACGCATAAGAAATCCTGACCAACAATAGACTTGCCTTCCTTTTTAAGCTCTATATTTTTTTGAGACCCCCACCTCCCACCCCCCCAACCCTGTGCATAAGACCATAAGATGCAGGAGTAGGACTTATTCTTCATTGAGCCTGCTTTTTTATTACTATTCATTCATGGATGAGGGCATTGCTGGCTAGACCAGCATTTATTGCCCACTAGGCAGCTATGAGTCAACCACATTACTGTGGTTCTGGAGTCACATGTAAGCCAGACCAGACAATGATGACAGTTCCCTTCCCTAAAGGATATTAGTGAACCAGATGGGTTTTTCTCACAATTGACATTGGATTCATGCTTATCATTAGACTCTTAATTCCAGATATTTATTGAACTCAAATTCTACCATTTGCCATGGTGGGATTCAAACCCGGGTCCCCAGAACATTACCAGTAGTCTGTGGATTAATAGTCTTGCAATTATACCACTAGTCTACTGCCTCCCCTAACAATGCTGTGCCATTTGATAAGATCACTGCTGTCTAATTGTGAGCATAACCCCACTTCCCTTGCTGACCCCATGCCCTTTCAGGGATCAAAATCCATCAAACAATAAAATGAAATTGATGAGGTTCCAGAAAGTAAAATTAGAATGGGTAGTTAGTTGTTTTTCTTTTCTGGCTAGTGCAATCACAATGAGTTGAATGGCCTCCTACAGAGTTGTACCTTTCCCTCCTAAGTCTAGCTTATTCAGCCATTCACATATTCAATGCATCAGTCTTCACTGCTGTGTGTGGAAGAGAATTTTGAGCATGTCTCAGACAAGAAATTCCTCCTCCCAACCCTGCCTTACATAGGAGATCCCTAATTTTTGCACTGTATCCTCTATTCTAGATCTTCCTCTGAGAAGAAATATCCTCTCAGTATCTGCCCTGTCAAGCCCCCTCAGAGGCTTACGTGCTTCAATAAGGTCACTTCTAAACTCCAATAGAAATGGGATCAAACTGTTCAATCTTCCTACGGTGACCTGGAGCTGGTGGTCTCCCGCAAACATTTACTTTAACCCATAGCCTATCAAACAATGACAATTAAGTTCTGTGGCCCATTTGGATTGGGCCCTTCATTTGGCATTATTTGGTTGACAACATGCTGGTCAGCTTACCAAAATCCATTAAACTTCCCATCAGAGATAAAAGGTACTGCAGATGCTGGAGAATCTGAGATAACCAGCATGGGGCTGGATGAACACAGCAGGTCAAGCAGCATCATAGGAGCAGGAAAACTTGACGTTTCGGGCCTAGACCCTTCATCAGAAATGGGGGAGGGGAAGAGGGTTCTGAAATAAATAGGGAGAGAGGGGGAGGAGGATAGGTGGAGAGGAGGCAGACAAGTCGAAGAGGTGGGGATGGAGCCAGTAAAGGTGAGTGTAGGTAGGGAGGAGATAGGTCAGTCCAGGGAGGATGGACAGGTCAAGGGGGTGGGATGAGGTTAGTAGATAGGAGGTGGGAGGAGGGGATAGGTGAGAGGAAAAAACAGGTTAGGGAGGTGGAGATGAGCTGGGCTGGTTTTGGGATGTGGTTGGGGGAGGGGAGATTTTGAAGCTTGTGAAATCCACATTGATGCTATTGGGCTGCAGGGTTCCCAGGCTGAATATGATTTGCTGTTCCTGCAGCCTTCGGATGGCATTGCAGGAGGCCCAGGATGGACATGTCATCTGAGGAATGGGAGGGGGAGTTGAAATGGTTTGCGACTGGGAGGTGCGGTTGTTTGTTGCGAACTGAGCGCAGGTGTAAACCTCCCAGTCACGAACCATTTCAACTCCCCCTCCCATTCCTCAGATGACACATCCATCCTGGGCCTCCTGCAATGCCACAGTGATGCCACCCGAAGGCTGCAGGAACAGCAAATCATATTCGGCCTGGGAACCCTGCAGCCCAATGGCATCAATGTGGATTTCACAAGCTTCAAAATCTCCCCTCCCAAAACCAGTCCAGCTCATCTCCACCTCCCCTAATCTGTTTTTCCTCTCTCCTTTTCCGCCATCTCCTAACATCATCCCGCCTCCTTGACCTGTCCGTCCTCCCTGGACTGACCTATCTCCTCCCTACCCCCCTACCTACACTCACCTTTACTGGCTCCATCCCTGCCTCTCCGACTTGTCTGCCTCCTCTCCACCTATCCTCTCCTCTATCCCCCTCCCCCTCTCTCCCTATTTATTTCAGAACCCTCTTCCCCTCCCCCAATTCTGATGAAGGGTTTAGGCCCGAAACGTCAAGTTTTCCTGCTCCTATGATGCTGCTTGACCTGCTGTGTTCATCCGGCTCCACACCTTGTCGTCTCAAACTTCCCATCTCAATTTTTTACGAAACAAACCTACAAACAGGTCAACATATAATGACTGATCACATTTCTGACTATTAATACGTGCAGGGAGATGTAGTGTATCATTGCCATTGATCAACTTCTGCCATACTTCCAAAAACAAGCTTACACATTACACCATCGTCTGTTTTGGATAGACTAAACAACAGCTAGTCTGCCAACATATGACCTTGACCTACCAGCTTATTTAGCATACTTTGACTCACCTTGAAAGTCTGGTGCTGTAATTCGTCACATTAACAAATTACAAAATGAAGTAAAAGAGACAAGGTCAATGTAATACTGGACTGAAAGCCAATATTGTCATCGCAGCAAAGTAGCACTGCTTTCAGCCACAGCTTCTGGATTGGGAACTGTGACAACCATCACTCTATAATATAAGAACATCTTATCTTCATGTTCAATAGAGGTTCTGAGCAAATAGCTTATCCTGTGTTTACAACAAAGGGCAGGGTATCCAGTATTAATTTTTCTTCAAATGCTGCTGATTACCCTTTAGGATAGTTCCTTTCTTATCATCAGGAACAGAATGGCCTCATTCAGCAAAAGAAGAGCAAGTTTTACTGAATGGCAAGATGAGGAGTAACAAAACAGCAACTTGCATGTACCTATTGTCTGAAATGTAACAAATCAAACAGTGATTTTCACAAACATTAGCAGGTAAAACTTAACACCAAGACAAAGAAGGTGAAATTGGGCCTAGTAACCAAAGGCCTTGTCAATGCATCTTCCTCCTTGAAGGAGAATTAAAGAGCAGAAAGAAGGAATTCCAGAACTTAGGGATTAGACTGCCAAAGGCACAGCTACCATTGGCTGCTGTGAAGACAGATAGGAACCCACCAGAAGCCAGAATTAGAGGAGAATGGAAAACTTACAATGTTGTTGAGCCAAAGCAGGTAACAGAGGTAGGAGAATGGGATGCCATAAAGGGATTTGATCATAGAAAAATGAATTATAAAATTGAGGAAGCAGAGGTGACAATATAAGTTTGAGGACAATATGGTGGGAGACAGTGTGGAAAATAAACAAAGACAAACCACTTCTTTGTTTCCTTCAGAAAGCAAGACCACAGAAATGAAACAGTTTGGCACTCCATTTCTGGGGTTTAGACAGATCTATTTTGTAAATGATAAATGGTTGAAGCTATCAAAAAAACTAGTTGAAGTTGACTGATGTTTTCTCCAAAGGTAAAATAGACCGAAAAGTTTCAAGGACTATTCCCACATTTATCAAAGTGTTGCACCACAAAAAAAAGGAAAAATACAGAAGGGCTGAATTTGCCTTTGTTCTCAGCAAGTGCTGCACCATAGCACTTCTCATTAAATTTAAGTCAATCTTGCCACCCCAGCCCATTTGTCAGATGTTTAAGTGAATTCGGTGGCCATTCAGGTACTTATGTTGTTGAGTGCGAAGAGAAAATTCGCTGACTGTCCTTTTCTTTTAAAATAAACATGCAGCCAAGTTTTCAATTTAGCAGGATTGTTATTGGAATTGATCACTCTGTCATTGAGTGTAGTAAAGGAAACCAGACATTAAAAATTGAACGTCCTTCCAACTCTTTTAAAAAAAAATTGGTCACCAGGGATGCATATGTTCCTCTTGCATCTATCATTACCAATGTACAAAAGATGAGAATTATGTCAGAATGAGCTTATTCCTAACATAAATACTGATGGATGGAGTACTGGACAAGGAGGTGAAAAGATCAAATTCTGCTACGTATTATTTCTCACCAGAAAATCACCCTTTTTCACTGCTGGATTCCCAGAATTTCCATTTTTCTGCTCGGGAATGGAAATTTCTGTTCCAGCAGTGGCTACCACCTGAAGCTGGCACTGCAGGCTAGCAGCTCTCTGAAGTGGGACTCCTTCCCCACATGGGAGTAGAAGTCTTGACATGAGGCAATGAATGTTGCTTTTAATGTAAAGTCACTGTGAACTTTTAAGGAGTGGGACTCCTATGACTCCATGTAAAATCCAGCCCAATATTCCAATAGGTTCACCTAGAAAAAAGTAACCTTTTTACAATTAAAAATTCTCTGCATTTGGCAGCTCTCTTTGCTATTAGACTTCAATGACTCACCGCAAATGGACATCCCGTTCATTATGTTACATTTCAGTCAGTTTACCTTTAAGAGACATGCACAAGGCATCATCGCTGCATCATAGCATGTGACCTGGGGGTATAAAGAACTTGTATGCCATCTTATCACTTGAAGCATGACATGCTACTCAAAGCATGCTACACAGTGCTACTCTTTAGAAGCTAACAGGTTAATGTTAGCTCTAACACTACTTTGCCTTTGGAGTGCATTGTTTGTGTATAATTGTTGTTGTAATTAACATCTTCAATACCAGAATATCCATGTTCAGTTTCTTTTATTGTGGAAGATAATATAAGCTTTGCCACATCAAGTAAAATACCCTGTTAGAGTCAAAAATCACACAATGTTTCAGAAAGAGAAACAAGATGAGTTGTGTCAATCAGTTATTTTAATGCTGTTGCTGCTTTGCCTTCTGAAGACCACATCCTATCCATGGTAATAAACAGGAAGTGGGCTTCACACAAACATCAGAACTTGTACAGGTTCATGTTTATTGCTGCATTTTCAAAGTTCCCTCTCTCAATGCTCTAATCAGCTCATCAAAAGTTAGACTGAAGTTGTTTTCTCAGAACTCAGACGCAGCAACAAAGTCAAATTCTGCAGCGATTTCAATCTCAAGACAAAACTAACTGATAATAGCCACGTAATATCACAGCAATGCAACTGAGTTTAATCATGTGTGTATGGATGGGTGGAGTTTAATGCTTTCCCTTGAGGAGAGTTTGGAGGCAGAAGGGCACTAAATTGGGGTCCAGGGTGAGGATTGCCTTTCTGGTTCTGTCCTGATTTGAACCTTGGGCTGAATGCTCGTGAATGGGTTTCCAGCGCCCGTACCAGTTAGGGCCCTTATGTAAGCAATTAATGGCTACTTAAGGACTACATCCCATTAGCATTCAACCAGAAGTGAATGGGGCAGCCACAAAAAGCAAAACCTTTTGCTATGGGGTCCTTTGTTGTCAGGCACTCAGGTCTAAAATTTACCAACTCCTGAATGATATGAGCATTGGCAAGAAAGTTGGGAAAATCAGGTGAGATCAGTAGTAATTGAATTCCCAATGTCTGGAGCAAAACATGCAAGTGATGAACAGGGATATGAGATTCTTGCTAATCAACAGCGAGACAACTATATATGAGGTCCGTTTGCATCTCATTACAATTATTATCTGGTATTAATGCTAGACTATTAATCCAGAAACCCAGCTAATGCTGTGCAGACCCAGGTTCAAATCCCTCCATGGCAGATGTTGGAACTTGGATGCAGTAACTTTAAAAAAAGAAGTCTGGAATTAAGAATCTACTGATCACCATGAAATCATTGCCGGTTGTAGGAAAAACCCATCTGGTTCAGTAATGCCCTTCAGAGAAGGAAATCTGCCATTCTCACCTAGTCTGGCCTACATGTGACTCCAGACGCACAGCAATGTGGCTGACTCTCAATTGCCCTCTGAAATGGCCTAGGAAGCCACTGAGTTGTACCAACCACTGCAAAGGCAGAAACAGCCCTATCGACCCTGTAAAGTCCTCATCACTAACATTTGGAGGTTAGTGCCAAAATTGGGAGAGCTGTCTCTCAGACTCATTAAGCAAAAGCCTGACATAGTCATACTGTCAGAATCATACCATAAGACATTGGCCCAGACACTACCATTGCCATCCTTGGATATGTCCTGTCCCACTGGCGGGACAGGCCCAACAGAGGTGGTGGCGCAGTGGTATAGACTCGGGAGGGAATTAGTCTGAAAGTCCTCAACATTAACTCCGGACCCCATGAAGTCTCATGGCTTCAGATTAAACATGGGCAAGGAAACCACCTGCTGATTACCACCTACCATCCTCCCTCAGTTGACGAATCAGTACTCCTCAATGTTGAACAACACTTAGAGGGAGCACTGAGGATGGCAAGGGCACAAAATGTACTCTAGGTGGGGGATTTCATTGTCCACCACCTAGAGGGGCTCAGCAGCAGTACTACAGATCGAGCAGGTCGGGTCCTAAAGGACATAGCAGCTAGACAGGGTCTGCGGCAGGTGGTGAGGGAAAGAACAAGAGGGAAAAACATACCTGATCTCATCCATACCAATCTGCCAGCTGCAATTGCATCTGTCCGTGACAGTATCGATAAGAGTGAGCATCGCACAGTCCGTGTGGAGACGAAGTCTCGCCTTCACATTGAGAATAACGTCCATTGTTTTGCGTGTCACTATCACTGTGCTAAATGGGACAGACTTCACACAGATCTAGCAACTCAAGACTGGGCATCCATGAGGTGCTGTGGGCCTTCAGCAGCAGAATTGTACTCCAGCCCAATCTGTAACCTCATGGCCCGGCATATCCCCCACTCAACCATTACCATCAAGACAGGAGATCAACCCTAGTTCAATGAAGAGTGCGGGAGGACATGCCAGGAGCAGCACCAGGCATAATTGAAGATGATGTATCACCTGGTAAAGCCACCAAACAGGACTACTTGCACGCCAAACAGCGAAAGCAACAGAGCTAAGCAATCCCACAACCAACGGATCAGATCTAAGCTCTGCAGTCCTGTCACATCCAGCCGTGAATCGTGGTGGAAAATTAAACCATTCACTGGAGGAAGATGCTCCACAAATATCCCAAATAAAAACCGAAAGAGCTGTGGATGCTGTAAATCAGGAACAAAAACAAATTGCTGGGAATGCTCAGCAGGTCTGGCAGCATCTCTGAATAAAAAATCAGAGTTAACGTTTCAGGTCCGGTGACCCTTCCTCAAAACTGATGGTAGCTGAGAAAAAGTCAGTTTATATGCAGAAAATAGGGAGGGGGATGGGGTAACAAATAAATGATAGGATAGAGCCTAAAGAGAGAGAAGAACAATTGGACAAAGGAGTTGCTAACAATCAGACTGGGCAGATGAATAGCTGTTAATTGGGACTGTTAGTGACCAACAGGTGGTGTGTAATGGCAGGCTATGTGGTAACAAGGCCTGGTGTGTAGGGTAGGGGGCTGGGACATGGGAGAGTTTAGGCCCTAAAATAATTATTGAGCCCAGAGGACTGCAGTGTCCCCAAGCGGAAAATGAGGTGGTGTTCTTCCATCTTGCTTTGAGCTTCACTGGAACAATGCAGCAAGCCTGAAACAGGGATGTTGGCCAAGGAACACAGTGGTGTGTTAAAGTGCCAGCTGCCAGCTGTTCATACAGGTGCACAGTGGCCTTTTAAAGATAGTATGGGCACCAGGGTTGCTGGTCCTCTGGCGATCTGGTGAGTGGTGAGTTGCTCAGGGAGTGCCCAGTGGTAGAATGTATCTAGAATTGGGTGAGAGGGGAGGCTCTGTGGTGGAGTAGGTAGTTAATGGGGATGGTTTGGTAAGACGTGGTGAGAAATTTTGCTATGCCTCATGAAGAGAAACTTGACTAAACTTTTTTTTTATTTTAAAAAAAAAAAGCCTTCTCGGTGAGAAGAGATGCAAAGGCACAGTATGTCCTAATAGATGTAAAAGATCCTGTGGTGTTATTTTTGAAAAGAGTGGGAGAATTATTCCTGATGGTTGTGTCTTTGTCCCTCAGCCAATCTCACAAAAACAGAATATGCATCAATACCACATTGCTGTTCATTGGAACTTGCTGTGAGCAAATTGATAGCCACATTCCACTGGTAACAACGTCTCCACTTCAAATTAATTCATTGGTTGATAAACAGTGTGAAACATCCAGTGTCTGAATGACACTATATAAATAAATGTATCATTTATTTTAATGCCTCCTTTTGAGGCATGCTGCATTCTTGTCCCATGGGGATGGTCTGCTAAAATAACAAGGAACAATATACATTCCTGATCATATCCACTTGCATTGTCTCTGTCTCATTAACCATTGAACGGGGGGTTTGGAGTGTTGAGCTCTGGTCATTTAACCACACACTTAGCCCCCTGCTTCCAGATTTATTATGCTGGGAAATGATTCTGCAATAATTTCTTGAACCTCCTCTGGCAAGTTCTCAGTTCCAGGTCCATCTGAGATTACAACCTCACCATGTGTAAATAAAGCTGACAATACAAAAGCAGGTTGGGAAAACACATGACTATCATGCTACACTGTCAGCTTGGTCCCTAACATAAGCACACACTTCATTTAGACTGCAAAATTGTTCTGAAGCAAGACTGCTTTGTACAGTTGCTGCACTTACGGAGTGAATAGGCCCCAAGATTCTATTTGGTATGAACATTATGTACATTAGAAACTGACTTTAATGCCTTCTAAATTTCCTCTCTTCCATGACATGTTTTACTACCAATATAACCTAAAATTACTAACTCCCAATTGTTTACAAGATGCAGTTTTAAGCTCCGATATGGTGTTATTGTTTTCCACTGGCTTTTACCAATACTTTATGTACAGAGTAAAGTTCCAAAAATGTTTACATCAATAGCGTGACGTGCTGAGGTAGCTTTTCCAATATTTGCTTGGATCAGGCATTCGTCTGGCAGTGTGTTCTCATTAAATTGCTGGGATGCTTCAGCTCTCTTTAATTTCAACTCTGTCCTTGGCACCTGATTTAGACTTGAGTTTAGCTCCAACATGAAATTGTTGGAGCATTTAATGGATGTTAAATTTGTGTGATTACACGAATGATCCCTAAAAACAAAACCAACATAAACAGATACATCAGAACCCAGATAATGTACAACAAACACAAGTTTGAGTCTTTGTGTATGCCTTTCAGATCAATGTAAATACTAAGGGGACAGGTGGGGTGGAGGAAAGAGGTGTTGGAGAGAGCCATCCCACCGCCCTTCAGAATTATTTTCCTTTCTGCATCCCAGCATTCTGCCTGCAAAGATTACGATTAAATTTCCCAGCTTCCCTATAATAGCACTGAAGCCTAATAACCTCCCCTGACTTTCACTAAGTTGTCACCTCAGGACTGACCTAGACACCTTACAGCAAACCCCTGACCATTCTCTCTAAAGCTCCCTGACTGACTGTGGCTCTCTAGAGCTGGTTACACTAGACCTATTTGTTTAACCCTGGTCTACAAGCCAGACAGTAGGCATTCTGAATCCCTGACCACTGAGCATTGCAAGAAGCTGATGGACCACATCCAAGCCCCTGGACTGATAGCAGATGAAGACTTTCACTTACTGTGCTGTGACCCTCTGACGTAAGGCTGCATCCCTTATTCTGACTGAGGAATACTCCCCTTCCACTTTGAGACATGGGCTGTTAGGTAGATGCACATTAAGTGTGTTTGTTGTTACATGTGCAAGTGTGCGATTGATGTAGCTCACTGCCATACAGCAACCTGTCCACCCCTTGGTTGATGACTGCTGACAACCAGGACAAGTTGCCCAGCTTTGTGTCTGAGCTAAACAACCAGGCAAGTCGGAAATACTGTGCCACCTCGGCCAAAGCTTAAAGGCTCAATGTGTAAAAGAACAAGGCAGGGATGCTGCGAGCATCTGGGTAGAGACAAAGTGAGTCAGCATTCAGAGAACAAGCACAGAGCCCTGAGATGTGCCCTGGTCAAATCTTTGAGGTGAATGCCTGTCCTTGCTCCCACTGTCCTGGCTGCAGTCTTCAGAGGAAGGGTGCTGGTGCCCTCCAAAGTGTAGTAATGAAAAGCAGAACCATATGACAAGTGGGTTGAAACTGTGCCATGAGGGTGTGGTGAGACTGGTACATGATCAATGCCAACCTCTGTGGATGGGGTGTATGGGCAATTGCTGTCCATGAAGCATGGCCTGAAATGTTGGTGACTGCTATTGAAGATGGAGAGCCAGATGAGGATGTCCTAATAGATGTAAAAGATCCTGTGGCCTCTGTGCTGCCTACTCACTCCCTCAGGATTGCTCACCACTGTTCAACCACCTGCACCAGTGTCTTACAGCTTTGCCACCCATTTTCTTCACACTCAATCCCTCTTCTCTCCCATTACAGGGTGGAAACAGCCAGGAATGGGTGGAACAGTGCCTAATATTAAGTTCCCACTCTCCACAAGGAGAGAATCCTGGACCTTGCAGGATAGATCGTGACAGGACTTTGAGATGTCCCACTGACTGTGTAGGTACGACTCTTCATTCCGCTGTGACTCTTACAGTGACCTCGATTGGTCAGTCACATTCATTGCACATTATTTCTAAACATTGGCCATGACACTCGCGCTCTCTCTCTCTCGCTCTCGTGTTTGGCCAATACCAGTGGGATGTCCACAGCTTCAGTGGAGAAATGATCTGCTCTATCAGAAGCCACCTTCTCAACTTCCAAGGAAGCATCAGCAAAGCTGTTTCCTGCACTCTGCACCAGCTTCGATACTGACCCCTCAAGTGGGAATGTCACACTCAAAAGGTGTGGCAGCACAATCTGGTGAGCACAGACGTGCTCTGCAGCCGGCCAAGAAGACAATGCCCCAGGCTGAGGGTACTCAGGACTATCCGAGACCAGGTACCTGCTCAGTCCCAGGCAGGAGAGGCCCTTGTGGTATTGGGAAATGGAGACCTGATCCACATATACGGGGAGGAACAGGAGCAGGAGACAGGGATGTAGGGTCCAATGACCCTCCTAACACAGAGGCTGCAGGAGGCCAGCTCACCAAGGCCGCCCAGGTGCCTCAAGTATGCAACTGTCTATCTGGCTGCCTCCATGGATACATTGGTGCTGCCACAGAGTGCCAGGTCCTGAACCCTTAGTCAGCTGGAGAGGCGCACACACCTGCACTCTATTACCTCAAGCATTGGTTCCCCACTGTCACCATCCTTTCGGTCCTGAGGACAAGGAACCTGACATGCAATCCAGGTGCCCCTTCCTCACAAGGAGATGGGGTTGTGCCAGGATGCACCTAGCTGAAGAAGGAATTACACACAGGTCCCTCAGAAGTCTCTCTCGGGACATTCCAGAGGCAATCGTGTCCTTCACCTTCTCCCTGCCTTCCCACTCTCCAAACCATTGGAGGTTGAAGCTGAGGAGGGTTCACTCGTCTCCTGGTAAAGGGAACCTCAAAGAGTCCGTTTGAGTTGACCAGACACACACGCCCCCAGGATCACCTGACCAAACCTTCAGCGCTAATGGGCTTCTTCCATCTCAGCTGCAGACCCATGGACTACACTGAGATGGAGTGGGAAGGTAATATAAACTGACAAGTTATTGAGGGGACACATTAATGGCATGGTGATATAGCACAGTACATCCATGCTTATATTTATGCAAATATTAACAGTTTTACCCTATACCTATTTGTTTCAGTCTCTGCCTAGTCCTGAATGTATGATGCCTCCCTTCAGGTCCATATGGGATGTATCATGGAGCAATATCTGTGAGATTCTGCTGCAGACTGGCAGAAAGGTGAACACTTTTTGTGGTGAGTGGTTTGGTTGGAAACAGCATAATTAACGAGGTGAGTTGTGCAGTGAATAAAGTCATTAACAAGTAATATTGCCCCTTAATGGGCAACTCCCCACTGCATAGTGAGAATCTTTTTTCAACACTCATGTTCCTGATGTCAACTTCTGCCTCACTGGAATTCCCATGCAGTTCTGCCACAGTTCACTCTATACCCACATTATTCCAGCTCCTGTATATGTTCCAACCAATGGAGAGCACTTCCGACATTGGTTTCTCTGGCCTCTGCCCCTATGTGTTAGTGAAACACTGAACATCAGAACCCCTAGCTCTTCCCACAAAGCCCATTGGCTTCACACCTTCCCGGGCACCAACCCAACCCATCTGCATGAGCCTATATCGGCTCACCATTCACCATCATTACCGAGCAGGTGGCAATGGAGGTGACCATACCAGGTGCAGTGATGCACTCTCCTTCTCCTTGAGGCCAGGGTGCTCCTGACATAGACAAACCTCCTTCCTGCATTAGTCTGCTCCCATTCATGCTTTACGGTATCCCTTCTTTACAGTCAACCCCTTCACAACTGTTATCCCACCGTCGTCTTCCACCTCCCCCAAACCTGCAGCACCCAGTCTCCATGTATTTTTCCCAAGGCATTTGGCCACCTGATTCCCACCCCCACTCCCCACAGGTTCTCTGAACAGATGACACAGACCCAGAGGTGAGAACACTTCCAATGTAGCCACAGCTGAAAATAACAAAGATGTGAGGGAAATGTTTGACAGGGAATAGAATCTGGTCTTTCCTCACGCTAGAAAATGTTAAGACTAAGTGGGAGATTTATCAAATTGGGAACATGTCAATAAATTATCCAACGAGCATTTCCAATTTTAGAAAAAAGCCTTAGTGTTGTAAAAAAAAAAAGACAAATCTGCCTGCTCCAGCAGAATTTAAGTGTCATTATATTACAGATCTGATTCATTGTTCAGGGAGATGTGGTGCCTCAGACTTGAGTTATACACCCAGCTGATATCAACTCTAGATATCCAGGTGGGACTTGAACCTAGACCTCTGATCCCAGAAGTACATACATTACCACTGAGCCACAAGAACACTCCATATGGCTTTTCGTTCAGAAAAGTTACACTTTGATAAATTATTGACCCTTTAATAATATTATCTGGATTGATAACTCTTAGAATCTTGTATTATAGTTTTCTAGATCTACTGTCAGGCTATCCAACATGAGATTACCCATTTGGTTGGTCAATCTCGCTTGTTTAATGTGGCCCAGGTAGGCTCACATCAAGCCACACTACTTGGTTTACAAAGCCATTTTCTAGTGCAAACTGTACAGGTAATTGGTCTCTGCTGCGCTTAAAACTCTTAAAAATTAACATTCAAATTTATGTCAAATTAATACTTCCCAAACTTAGTTACAGGTCTAAAAAAAGTCCACGATTACAGTTTATACTGAGAACACTATGAGACGACAAAGTGTTGTGGCCCAAAACGTTGACTTTCTTGCTCCTTGGATGCTGTCTGAACTGCTGTGCTTTTCCAGTTCCACCTTTATTGACCCTAGCTTCCAGCATCTGCAGTCCTTACTGCCTCCAAGTAGATGTTTGTTTTTTTCTGTCTTAGTGCAATTCAATAACTGTATTATCAGTCAAAAGCTTTATGCATTTTCTGAAGAAGGGTCTCGAACCGAAACGTCAGCCTTCCTGCTCCTCTGATGATGCTTGGCCTGCTGTGTTCATCCAGTTCCACACCATGTCATCTCGCATTTTCTTAAGCAGGTTTAAATTTTAATTTACAAAACAGGTTCCAATGTAGTGTGAGAGTGATTGCAGCAAATACTCTGTGACCGCAACAAATAATCATACACAAACACACAGATATATCAATTCCTGTGTAAATCTCTAAACCAATTTGTGCAGGCCACCTTGAGAAAGTCATATTTGGTCTTAAACAAATATCTTGATGTGAGATTATGTAGCCAAACAGGGGTGTACTTAAAAAAAAAAAAGAAAAAGGGGAAAAAAAAATCTGCTGTCACATTAGCTCATGTAACCTCTGCTCTACTGAAAACCGACATCATAACTCTCCTATTGGAGAAAATGGTGCCATCTAGTTGCATGTTTGTTGAAATTATTCAAATAAATTGCCTCAAAGCCCCAACCAACTGATGCCAATGATAAGCTGTATGACGCCAATGGTGATTAAGTGGATTAATGGTGAGTAGATGGAACACAAATCATCACTCCTCAATGATGTGCACCTGGGTTTTATTAGTTGTCGAGGACAGAAATTTGACGATGAATTTTTTGAACCATTTGTGTGCAGAACAGAAACAGGAAATGGCCTCTGATTATTCATATCACATTTATCACATTGTCCATCTGGCCAATAGAGCAACACAGTGGCTCACAGAGGCAGGGACATGGGTTCAATTCCACTCGTGTGCTACTGTCTGTGTGGAGTTTGCACTTTCTCCCCGTGTCTGCATGGGTTTCCTCTGGGTTCTCCGGTTTCATCCCACAGTCCACAGCTATGCAGGTTAGGTGGATTGGCCATGCTAAATTGCCTATTATGTCCATGGATATGCAGGCTGGGTGGATTAGCCATGGGAAATGGAGGATTATAGGGATAAGGTAGGAGTGTGGGTTTTGGTGGGACGCTCTTCAAAGGGTTGGTGTGGACTCAATGGGCCTGTTTCCACTCTGTAGGGATTCTATGATCTGTGGTCAGACTTAGATACATGTGCACTTCAACATTATTGTGCTCAGAAATAAAAATAAAGTACAAATGAAGAGAGGGCGAGCACACCAAGGTGCGAATAGAGAAATAGGTATCAATGAGAAATGATTAATCAGCAAGCACTACTGACAGCAAACATAGAGTAGGAGACCATAGACTCAATTTTTAGCAGGGATTTTAGCCTCTGGGGTGTGCTAAGGGCTGGGTGGATTGGGAGCTCTGCAACCTCAGGCAGTGTGTCAGTTTCACAACTCCATCCTGCCCTGAGGTCATTTCCCTTGGAAATGATACAAGGTGGCTTAGGCAGGCTTAGAGGTCCTTCCTGCCTCCCTGGCTTCAGCTTCAGCCACAGACCACCCTTTGGAGACAGACAGCGTGTCCCATGACTCTGGTCAGGCTGCCGAAACTGCTATGTAGTTTAATTTAATCAAAGGTGCACACTTTCTCACTTAACTGTACTACCAACTGCTAAAGCAGTGTTGCAGAGGTTCCTGTTGTCCTTCTAGTTTCAAGAGCCTGCCCACCATACTTAATTGACGTTGATCCTTGCCACTGACTAATCTTTGGCCAGTTTGGGATAAATCGCAGCTGGGTGACTGTTCTATAAACAGTACAGCTTCTGTCACCCATTTGACTTTTACTGCGGAGTTCCAAAGCCAAAAGGAAAAATCATATCCGTTAAAGCTGCCTGAAGTACTTTTGGTGAATTGTATTAGTCATCATTTTGCATTTTTAATGTTTACTCATTAAGCTGCAGACTTAGCGCTGTAAATATGGCATTTAAATTCACAAGTGATTAAAGATAAAATCCCTGCAGTATGGAACCAGGCCATCAGCCCATACCAATGCTCCAAGGAGCAACCCTCCCAGACCCACTCCATCCCTACAACCCTGTGTCTCCCATGACTAATCCACCTTACCTGCATACTCTGGGCAATTTAGCATAGCCAATCCACCCTAACATTTATCTTTGGATAATAGACACAAGGAGCATGTGCAAACTCAACACAGATAGTTGCTCAAAGGTGGAATCGAACCCAGGTCCCTGGTATTGTGAGGTAGAAGTGCTAACTACTGAGCCAGCATGCCTCCCAATACAGAAGAAAATTCTGACACTTGCTAAAATGGCTGCTCTATGTTTTTTTTTCTTTTCTAAAGACACAAAATCTAGTCTGATATTCCAGTGCGCTAATGAGGGAACGTTCATGTCGGACATGACAACATTCAACTGGCGAAATTGAGATTCCAACTGTTAAGTGATGCAAGAAATCTCCTGTCCCTATTTGGGGAAGATCAGGGGCTTCTCATTGTGTCCTGGCCAATATTGACCAATCAAACAAGAAAAACTAAAAAAATTATCATCCAGGCACGGCCATATTGCTGTTTCTGAGAATCTTGCTGTGTACGTATCAATTGCTGCATTTCCTACATTACGACAGTGTCGACACTTCAAATATATTCTTCTAATCTGAATAACATCATGTAAGATTTCATCACTCGTTTATAACATAACTGTAAAGTTCCTGAAGATGATAGAAAAGACCCAAAGACTCCAAAAGAAGAATGATTATTAAAGTATTACAGAGATAAAATGCAAACACAACCTGCAGAGGGAAGCAACAAGATATGCGAAAATGTTCTTGGTGGTCTGTGAAGATGAAAATTCAAATACTTTCTCTCCAGGGCAAGGACGACAGCTCTGAGATGACAGGGACCATGGCAGACTCTGAGTAAATGATACAATAATGATTCCTGGGTGATTTAGTCATAAATAAATATCATTATATCAATGCCCCTAAGCTCTTCTATAATACTCCTGCGAACAAATATTAGTGACAGCTTGTAAATCCTAATAGGTTACTCTTCTGTGTCCATTTTCTTTTGCTGTGTTTCACCTAAATAAATTATTTAATACTGTTCCCTCTTCTGCAGCGATCAAATGGTAAAACAAACAGAAGAGTTCATGCACAATGCAGTGCCGATATTAAACACTGCTTCTAATATCTCCACAGTCAAGTCTAGTTCCAACCATTTTTCCGAGGCTTCAAGGCATTTTATCAATGCCATATGGGAACCTACATTTCTAAATTTGTTTTTTTTGACACCAGCTCAGTTACATAAGGAACAGAGCCATTTTTTTAAAATTAAAAGCTGCATAAAACCTTTGGCAGCAAGTGAAATGTATCTGAATTGCAATTAACTCATAATATTCAACTGTGGTGATGTTATAACGTCAATTATCCAATGATGTTTTTATATGGCTTCTCCTGTAAATCAGGCTAGCAGAAATTTTGAAAATATGAAGAGTACACAAATTTATTTTGACTTAGTTAAAGAATAAAGCCTTGGAATTTCTTGAGAATTCTGAGTATTTCTAGGAGATTCCTGTTTTGTAAGATTAGAAACCTTCATCCCTCTTTCTTACAAGGCAAATAACAGCAAAGGGAAGGAACTGGGTTCCATGTGCCTATATCATTTTCTTGTCTAGTTAGGTAGGCAGGACGATCTGAAAGTATGGGAACCCATTCAACTGCAGATCAGTGTCAACAATATTGTGAGAGGAAAAACTGCCTAAAGTGGTAATTAAGGTGCTTGAGAGACCTCAGAAGGCACTGGTTACTCAGGGCCTCAAGGATTTACCCCAATTTTCCATCTCCGAGTATTGATGGAAAAAGAGACAAAAGACTTTGTATAAAATAGACAACTTGAATATGACATAGATAATTCAAATAGATGAATGACTTTCCCTCCAAGCTCAGGAAATTCCAAAGTTCTGAAGAAGGGTCTAGGCCTGAAACATCAGCTTTCCTACTCCTCTGATGCTGCTTGGCCAGCTGTGTTCATCCAGCTCTACACCTTGTTATCCCAAAGTTCTGCTAATTGTTTTCCATTTTCCTGTATCGCACTAAAGCTTCAGGTGAGTTTACCAGTTCTCAGTTCTGATTAAATCAGTAAATCAATGATTTATGAATGGTATTGTGTTTGGATCCTGACTCAGTAAGAAATAGATTCTAACAGAATTCATTGAGGAACCTTACAGCTGTCTGACAGAAAACTGTCAAAACATGAGTCAGAGTCAATTTTGAATCTCACTTTTGAGACAAAAGACAGTTAGCATTAAAAAAAAACACTCAAAGTCCTCTTCATTGGTAGACCCTTAATAAAATTCCATTTCTGCTACTATTTTTGATATTCTATATTGGTTGTCTGTTGACAAAAAAAATGGATGGCATATTAAGACATTTGGGGATAAAAACTGGTCTACACAGGCAGTCAGAAAGGAAACTCATGAATTACAGTTATGGTGGAGGTGGGAAGCCACACATTTGCTGCTGCAACATTATTTCCATGACTATAGCATAAGGCTGTGCCTGTACCATACTGCAGCCTCCTTCTGTGCTCAGCAGGGAGCCCAGCATCTGTGCTTAAAAAACAGCCTTTCTCTCATAATGGGTAAGTGCAATTTGAGATTGGTGACTTCTGAATACTAATGCTGCAGTTGTAAAGAAGAAAAATGGAATGCTGGGATAAATTGAGGGTTGCAGGGATAGATGCAGTGCTGGAGAATTTGGTAGTACACATGGACAGGAGGAAAAATGCTGTAGTTCCATGAAATGCCAAGGGAGACTCAAGAGCAAACCTCAGAAAGGAGAACATTCAGGATAGATGGTTTGATCTTGCGTTATTCTCCTTTTCAACAGTCAGCTCATCCTCATCCTGCTAATTAGCATGATGAGCAAGTTGCAGATGGTGCGACCATAAACCACTTGCTTTTCACTCCATTCTCCGTTTCTTCAAGCCAACCTTTTCCTTCTGATTTTCTGCTTTAAATATTGAGGAATTACCTCCTGCCTAGCCCAGGAGTCCCAGGAGAAGGAGGAAGATCACCAGTATAACACTAACGAAGAACTGCCGTCACTTGATCTGTTGCCTGCAGTCACCGTCAGATACTGAAACTGCGTGTAACCCAAAAGCCAGTGTACCTTTGTTATCAGCACCTGATGAGTCACCGGACATTAGGGTCTGTAGCATGACCAGGGTGAAAGGTTGGTTCAGGTAATAGCTCACCAGGGAGTAATGTTGTATTTTTGTTACCGTGCACCAGGATAAGGATCTTGATGGAGATACACAGGTTTACACTGAAAGGCATGTGCATTGAGACACTGGTTCCAAGGCCCGGTCTACCAGCCAGCTTCCTGTCAAGAGGCTTGGAGAAGTCCAGCTTCAAATTGGCAGAAGGTACTCTATAACAGCTTTCCTTCTTTACAGCCACTGTACAATCTCCTTGTCATGTTGTAAGTCTTATTACTATTGGAGCTGTTGTGTGGGGCAGGTCACCTACTCTGCCATTTCTGTGAGGATGCTGCAATATCTGTCAAATGCCAGAACCCACTATACCACCTCCAAAAACAATATCTTGAGACACATGGTAAAATCGGACATTCTTTAAAATTCCCTTAGGTGCCAGGCCGTGTAAGTAACATTGGGTCCCACCCCTCCTGCAGTTGACTGCTTGATCTTTGGTAAGTGGCTTACAAATCCGTTAAATGGGCCTGCATAGTCCAGATTTCAAACATGGATATCACAGAGGCAATAGCTGTGCAAAATTACAAAGAGAAGGCAAAGGCCTAGTGTTATTGTGACAAGACTATTAATCCAGAGATCCAAGTAATATTCTGGGATGGCAGATTGTGGAATTTGAATTCAATAAAAAAAAATCAGGGATTAAGAGTTTAATGATGACTGTACTGTTTGCTGGAGAACAACCGTGATTCACTAATGAAATGTGCCATCTTTACCTGGTCTGGCCAACATGTGACTTGAGACTCACAGCAATGTGATTGACTCTCAACTGCCCTCAAGGCAATTTGGGATGGGTAATAAATCGTAACCTGGCCAGCAACGCCCACATTCGGTAAATGAATAAACTTAGACCTGATTGGTTGTTACCAGCACTTGCAGTGAATGTCCACACAAGAGCTTGTCTCAAAATGCTTTACCAAGCAGCTGGTCAATTGAAACCTGATGGAAATTTTCTAGTGCTGTCTCTAGAATTCTCCTCTGTCCTAGTGGTGTGATTTTTCACATGTGAAATTCAGAACATGACTGTAACTTGTAAATAAGGAAGCTGGACTTCTCTTAAAAATGAGCTGTTGAAAATATTAGTAACAGTGTCACTAAAATCCTTTAGGAATGAGGTCTGCCATCCTTACCTGGTAAAGCCTACATGTGTCTCCAGACCTACAGTAACGTAGCTAATTCCTGGCTGCCCACAGAAATTGCCTAACAATCCATTCAGATCAAGGGCAGTTACTCATGAGCACAAAATGTGGCCTTGTCCACATCTCGTGCAAGAATAAAGAAAAGCAGTAAATAATACAATTTTCTGAAGATGACCAGCTAGTGTCTGGCAATAGTCTGCTAGGAGATGACCATAAACTGAATTTTGTTTAATACAGCCTCACAACACATAACCAAAAAAGAAAAGAGACCACTCGCCACAGTCTGCACACAACTACTTGTTGGAGAGTTCAAACACAAAATACACACAAACCGAAGTAAGTTTGAATTACTGAGGCCAGTGACTGCATTGGTATTAACTGATCTTGGAGCAAAATCACTTACATTTAAAGCACCCGTTGAGATCTGTAACCTAATTTACTTTGTTTTTCTTTGTATCTTTTTTTAAATCTTTGTTTCCTTTGCGCTCCTTTCCATTACTTTGCTTCTCCATTTCTTCATCTTCAATGATTGTGCTTTACTTTGTCATGACAATTTATCACTGTTACCCTCTCTTTATTTGTGTTAACTTTTTCCCCCAGATTGCTCCATTTAAGATGTGACTCTACGATGGTACCAGGCGCCCACATCATTAATCAATTTGATTCTCTTTTCAGGTCAGGTCACTGTTTATTGCTGTTGTTTTCTCAGACTAGAAGTATAGGCATAAGCTGCTACCTTGTGGATAAATTGTGAATTACATGTGTTAAAGGGTCTGAAGAAGGAAAGATTTGACCTGCATTAACAAAACAGTTTTACCGACATTGCAAAATAATTTATGGACAATGGATCCTTTACATTATAGTTACTGTTTTAATGAGCCACAAGACCAAAAGAAATAGGAACAGGAGTTGCACATTTAGGCCTCTCGAGCCTGCTCAATAGAATCCTCGTGTCCACTTTCCTGCTTTTTCCTCATAACCTTTGATTCCCTGACTGATCAAGAATCTATCTATCTCATTTGTAAGTATACACAAGGACTCTGTCTCACAACTCTCTGTGGCCAGGAATTCTGAAGATTCACAATCCTTGTAGAGAAGAAATTCCTCCTCACCTCAGTCTTAAATTGGTGTCCGTTAATTCTGAGACAATACCATCTGGTCCTATACTCTCCCATGAGTGGAAGCATCCTCTCAGCATTTATCCTGTGAAGCCACTTAAGAATCCTATTTGTTTCAATGAGATCGCCTCTCATTCTTCTAAAATCCAGTAAGTAGAGTCCCAACCTGTTTAGCTTTTGTTCATAAGACAATCCTTTTATAGCTAATTTGTCCAAACAGCAAATAGAGAGAATGTTTCCTGGGATGGCAAAACTAAGACAATTTTAAATATGTTTTTCAGACAGTTACCAACAATGGAAACTTGAAATGTGAGGAAGGTTATGAACAATGCTTCACCTGAACCACGGATAGGATTACACTATAAACATCTGAATGTATTTAGAAGTGATATTAGAATAACAGTAATGCCAGAGATTCCAGATACATTTAAATACTTGGGAGTTTTTTAATGCCATAATCACTTAGATTTGTAAACTCAGATTATTGTTGAAAAAGAGACATACACTGCTGAAGCTTTTCATTTTGCATTCTTCAGGACAGATTCAAGAAAACGAAATTTCAAAGGGAGCTCTAATTTATACTGCATAAGAAAAGGGTGCTGATTGGTTAGTAAGCTTACCCTGATTCATCAAAGCATTGCCATGGAGAATTCACCAAGGAATTATTGTTTTCCATGCTTTTGTTTCATTCAAAAAGGTGCCTGAACACGTTATTTTATCTTGCAAGGGATGTGTAGGTGCTTATGAAATTACTTAGCTTCTAGGAAGTATAAATGTGAGTCCAACTGATAATCTTAAATTGGTTGTTCAAGTAATTCTTGGGGTTTTTCATAAATGATGTCCAATTACAGAATCACATCTAACATTAGGTATTATGTTCTAAGTTTTGCAAAGAAGGGCTAGTTCAGTACAATCAGTGCTCTGCCTATTTCAAACTGCTATAGGGATGTGCTTTTTGACACAATCAGTCATTCACAGTGAGATACATCATATATACTGCCCGCCTGCCTACTACATGAGTGAATAATGTGAAATACATATGTGAATGTCGGTGAAACACGAGGGTGTATAGTTACTGGACTCATACACCCCTTACACTAATGGATACTTTGGTTGTACCAATAAGGAAGATGTTGGGTTTTCACCTGTTGACCCACACATTACAAATGAAATGAAAAATAATATTAAAGTAAGGACATTTTTCTACATTGTACAGGACATTGGTGAGACTACATCTGGAGGTCTTGTAGATGCATATGGGTGCATTATACAAATGTGGATGGTTTGGGTCCTGTCAGTTTTTTGTTTTGTATAAATACTATTTGTTCATTCCTTTTTTGTGCATTGCCCATTTTTTTGGCTACTGTCTAGAAAGTGGCCTTTTTACTTGAATGACAAGGTATTATGATGCAGTGGGGTAGTACACTGTAAATTGTGACCCACTATTTCTGGAATTGTACCAAATGTGAATGTTATTTTTACAGCACCCTAACTTGCTTGAACTTCATACCAAAGCTAGAAAGCACAGGCCAGGTCTCAGTACTAACCAAGATTTACTATCTATTACAAATAATTAGATCCTAGCCACAGATAAACAGATATAAACCATTCACATGTCATACCGCTAATGAAAACTTGAGGCTCCTTATAAATATACACACACGCATGCACAAACACACACAGACAAACAAATAGGGCAATAGGTTATTGGCAGAAGTAGAAAATCTCTGAAGTCAGTTCGGTGGTCTTTGCTTCCTGGTTCCAACATTGATATGATCCTTTTTTGGCTTGTTGTTCAGAAATCTTTCTCTGGATCCTCCTTCTAGTTTGTAAGAAGTACAGAGTAACTGATTCACTTGAAAAGTATCTCTGATTTATCAATTCAAAGCTCACAGCCTACTGCAACAAGTACAGGAATGCTTACAATGCCTGCAATGGGTATCAGTTTACTTGCTTTCAAAATTGCAGCCACTCTTTCAAACACTGGTTTTTAAAACAGCTCTTTCTCATTGCAGTCCCCAGGTTTTAAAACCACAAAAATAAAAAGATACAGCCCCTACAAAGGATTGATGCAGGATTGATTGAGGCCTTAAAAAGGTATGTGTAGCCGTTTGCAGGACTGTTTTGTGTTGGTGAAGGGAATGGAGAGGAAAATAGATCTTGAATGTGACTGTTGGATGAGTGGATTCATGAAACCTAATTGCAACAGACAATAATGGGGTCATCCCAGGCAGCAGCTGGTCCCTTACCTCCATCTCATTCTTCCTCCTCCTTGGAATTATTACAAGAGGCTCTGTGCTTTGTGCTTTCTTCCTCCCAAAGGTACAAACCTTACTATTGTAAAGGATGTAACACACCGTGACCGTTCTGGAGACCCTGGCTGGTGGGTATTGAATGGCACCTCCAAGTACCTTCAAAACGCTGATGGCTTGTTCAATGACACATCTGGTCATCATACAGTTTTCATTCAGTTCAATTCAATTAAGCTATTCAAGAGGCCATTGGACAATTATTTCAAAAAAAATAATGTGGGAATAAAGCAGCAGATTGCCACTAGGTAAAGATGCTCATATAATGAGCTGGTGCAGGCCTGATGTACTGAAATGGCCTCCCCTATGCTGTAACACGGCTGAGATTCTGTCATTTGTGCCTCCTGAAATACATTCCTCAAGCCTTTTTGAGGTGCCATCATCCTCGTTTCAAGCACATATCTCTTGTCTCCCAAGTAGCTGTCCGTTAAGTCTGCTTCAAGAATGGGGACTGACACAGGATGAAAACAACTGATTAGAAACCTTGTGCAACCCACAGAAACATCTCTTCGTGGTTGCCCATCCAGTTACTTACAGATGAAGTGGGGGTGCTTGGATTTGGTGGTGGATCTCAGTATTACGGTGGCAAGGCGTTAAAATCGTACAAATTGATGATGTGTTAGAAAGCTGACTTTAATCTGCTAACTTCTGCCGTTGAGCAGTACGTTAGACTATGTATGAGCGATCTCCTCAGAAGAAGCTGTTAGTCAACTTCACTGTGTTCGTTGCTTGATTAGAAAGATATTAGTGAGTCCACTTTTATAATACTGTGTACAATTCTGGTCACCCAGCTATGGGAAGGAGGTCGTTAAATTTGAAAGTGTACAGAAAAAAATTTACAAAGATATTGCTGGGACTGGAGGGTTTGAGTTATAAGAAGGGATTGGATAGGCTGGGTCTTTGTTCCCTGGACATCGGAGACTGAGGTATGACCTCAGAGTTTTATAAAATCATGAGGGGCATAGATAAGATGAATAGCCAAGGTCTCTTCCCCAGGATAGGGGAGTCCAAAACTAGAGTGCATAGGCTTAAGGTGAGAGGTGAAAGATTTAAAAGGGACTTGAGCAGCAATGTTTTCACACAGATGGTAGTGTGTGTATGGAATGAGCTGTCAGAGGAAGTGGGAGAAGCAGGTATAATTCCAATATTTAAAAGACATTTGGACAGGTACAAGGATTGGAAGGCTTTATAGGGATCTGGACAAAACACAGGCAAATAGGTCCATTTCAATTTAGGAAAACTGTTCGGTGTGGACGAATTGGAGGGCTGTTTCCGTGCTGTATGATTCAATGACCCGATAACAATATTATCATGGCTTTTCAAAGCAAACTGAGGAGAAAAGGGGACGAGAAGAAACAACAGTACAGGAAAGACACATGCAAAATTGGATAAATACCAGCATAAGAGTGAAGTGAAAACATATAACCCACCTGGGAACTCAACTGTACATTCAGTCTCAAAGAGAAGTGGGTGAAGAGGAAGACCAGAAAGAAGTGAAATCTAAAAAAAAAAGGCCTGCCCTTTAGAGTTGCTATGACAGAACCTGTTGAAGAGGTTGAACTTCCAAAGAAGAAGGAAGAAAAGAAGCAGGAAGTAGAAGTAAAACAGGAAGAGGAGGAGCTATCAACTCCCTTTGTTACAGAGGAGACTCCAGAAAAGAAGGGAAAGGAAATGAAAAACAAGTGAAATATATCTATACAAGCTGTAATTTACCACTCCTGGAGAGGTCTAACAGGATGCTTTTTCTCATAAGGAGGGAAATGTTTTTATTATGCAGGGTTTTTATTTCATGGCAGTTGCTAGAATAATTTGATTGAAGGAAGACTCTTTGATTGTTTTTCTGTAAAATGGTTTACCTTTAGAGTGAGAAACAGACCTTAATTTTCTTTTGAATTTTCTTTGCTAATGTAAACACCCACATGTCCATCAAATATAAACTGTGGCCCAAAGCATTTCAAAATTTCCTGTAACAGTAATACCTACAGTGATGTACATTTAGTCAAATACATTTTCCTTTGTGCAGACAGAATATAGAAAATATTTTGAAAATAATTGGAATTCTTTTTTAACTGTTATTTTCAGTAAAAGTAAATACAAACTCAAAAAATTTTAAAACGCAACAAAAATTGAGTGGGTTTAAGACGTGACAGGAAAACAGGTCAATAGATAATGCAGCCTTGTGCCTCACTGTGTGGAAGGTGTCATTCTCCATCCTCATACTGAAAGATCATTTTCACAGCTGTAGAGGTTTGCAGGACTCGCCCACAGTGCTGAAGACGAGTGTAGTACTCCACAGTCCTCTCCAAATTATGCCCCCCGCCACAACAAAAACATCTATCACGTCTCTCCAGCCTGAATTGTTGCTAGTCTGTCATTCCACCCATTTCAATTGCTTTGCCTCCCCCAGTGACTCTCTCCCGACCAATTGCCATCCTTCCCCTTTATCCCAGGATCTATCTGACAGCCATTCCTGGTAGTGCACTGGCCCAAATCAAAATCTGTTTGGCATAGGTGGGAAAGGGAATTAAAATCCACCCCACGGAATGCCAGTCAACTCTCCTTAAAATGTGAATGAGGTCCAACCTTTGGAATGATAGGCATGTGGCACTGTCATGCTCACCCCATACCCATGACAAGAAAAGTACGCACAGCAAAACATCTGTGTCCGATATGGCAGGAGGATGTAAATTGAGGCTCAGTATTGACTTTATTGAGCAAACGCTTCGTCAGTTAATTCCCCTTTTGTAAACATCATGCTGTCTACAGATTGTCAATGAGCAATGAGGCACCAATGAAGCAATTATGTTTATGGCAATATTTTCACCATCTCAGTTAAATGGCTCTTACATTGGATGGAAATTTCTTTAGAGATGTGAGGTTTATGATCCAACTTATTAAACCTGGTTCATAATCAAGTGCAGTCGTGCAAGGAATAATATTCTGCAGCAGAGATGTTAGCTCACTGATGTGGAAAAAGTAAAGTTTCTCCTTGATTAAAGAAGAAGACATAATGAACAGGATTGGGAGCAATGCTGAGTTGAGAGATTATTTTAATTATGGCTGACTGGTTGTCCTGTTGGCGGGAAGATCCTCACTATGAGGGCTGCAATCTGCTAAGTCACTGGCACTAACAGACTATAATTGCACATTTTGTTTGCAGTCATATCAATTTAGGTTTGCTACCAATACAAAGTGGCTTCAGCAATTCTCCCTGATTGCACTCAGACTGTTTCAATTCTTCATTCATTCAGTTCATCATTACTATACAACACAAAATGGCAAGAATATATCTCTCTCACCGTGTACCAATTATGCAGTTGCATTCTTTATTACATTCAGTTCATCATTTCCCTACCATCTCTTCCTTGCACTGAATTCCTTAGCAGCCGGATTCAAGGTAGTCCTTATCCATTCAAAAAGCGGAAAGTATATCTTCATGAATAGTGTCCTGTGATGAAGCTTTCCATCCTGCAGTTTAACAGTTGTGACAATGCTGTTATAAAATGTTTGAAATTCTGCTTGGAATAGTAGTTAAAAAGGGCAATCAATGGAAAAAGTCTGTTCTGTTGTCATTCATTCCATTTAATTCCAAACATTCCATTAACATTTTATATTCATTGTATTAAGTATTAAAAATGTCTTGTCAGGGAGCCTTGAAAATGGTACATTTAGTTTTACGGATGATGGTGGGATCTGAAGATACGAACTGAATCTGAACTGAGAGGCCAAAAGGGATGTATACATTTCCCAAGTCTGTTAGCAGTAGTGAAAAATACAGTGCAAAAATTAAGTAATTTATCCATGCCTTCAAGGTAAATAAGCATTGTAATCTAAGCAGCACAATCCATCTCCTCAACTACAACAAAGAACTGCGGATGCTGGAAATCAGAAACAAAAACAGAGATTGCTCGTAAAGCTCAACGGTTCTGGCAACATCTGCGGAGAGAAATCAGAGTCAATGCTTTGGGTCCAGTGACCCTCTTCAACTTTACAATCTATCTTCTGTTTATTGCTGTGTCTCTATGTTTCCTTTTCTGCTTTTGTCTCACTCCTTAACACTTTTTGTTTTGTTTTATTCTTTTCTTTGCTGCTTCTTTAATTGTCTTTTTACGTTTTTTGCCTTTTCCTTTAAGGTAGCTTTAGTTGGCGTATGGAGTCTAGGAGTCACCGTAGCTTCATGCAAGTGGTTGCAGGAAAACCATGGCCTGCATTTGTTGAAGATTGTTGTGTTAAGTCTCATAGCAAGTGGTTAGTATACCTTTAACAGACACAGGATGTCAGTGTACCTTTAAGCAATAAAGTATGATGGTATAACTTTAAGCCCTGCAATATAGAATCCCTACAGTGTGGAAACAGGCCATTCGGCCCAACAATCCACAACACCCCTCCAAAGAGGATCCCACCCAGACCCATACCCCCATAACTCTGCGTTTCCCACATCTAATACACCTAACTTACACACCCCTAGACACTGCAGGCAATTTAGCACAGCAAATCCACCTAGCCTGCACATCTTTGAACTGTGGGAGGAAACCAGAGCATGTGGCGGAAACCCACGCAGACATGGGGAAAATGTGCAAACTCCACACAGGCAGTCGCCCAAGGGTGGGATTGAACCTGGGTCCCTGGTGCTGTGAGGCAGCAGTGCCAACTACTGAGCCGCCTGGTATCACTTTAAGAGACTCACTATGTCAGTATAGCTTTAAGAGACACGGTATGCTAGTGTCCCTTTAAGAAACATTGTAATGATAACATCACTGCATCATAACATGTGGCCTGAAGGGTATGAAGGTCTGATACTCCATCTTCTACTGGAAGCAGGTCTCCAGCTGTAACCTAACAATTTAATGTTAGCAGGTTGTGCCTGTATATTGTAGCTAGCTGTAATAATCGTCAATTGCATTCTTCAATACCACAATATTCATGCCCAGTTTCTCATGTTGCAGGAGATAACATAAATATTGCTGCATTGGATAAAGTATTGGAAGCAAACTCACAACGGAGGCTAGATAACAAGGTGTGGGGCTGGATGAACACAGCAGGTCAAGCAGCATCATAGGAGCAGGAAACTTGACGTTTCGGGCCTAGACCCTTCATCAGAAATGTTCATCCAGCCCCATGCTTGTTATCTCGGATTCTCCAGCATCTGCAGTACCTTTTATCTCTCACAACAGAGGCTTCTGCCTTATTCCCAGTTTGTGGGACTGATTTTTCACCACATCCTTTCATTTTCAATCCACACTTAGTGCATGTTACAGGACTACACACAGCTCCTGTGTGATTTAGCAGCTTTTTCATTGCCATTAGTCGGCCTTTGCTACTTTTCTAGGTTTGTGCATATGTAACCAATGATGTGTAAAATACACAACCCACAGCTGGTGGCACACGGATGCATTGTGGAACATGGTGAAACCCACTAATGAGCGCAAGCACACAAGAAATTTGCCAATTGAAGTCAGTGATAACAATTTCATATTGAGCTAAGGGAGAATCCGATAGGATAGACTCTTTCCTCAAGGACCGTACAATAAGTTGGTAATGCACTCCAATGTAGGGCAAAAGTGATACAGAGTCAGAGGTTGATGCAAGATCCTAGTATTCGTAGTTTTCCAATTTAACAATGCTCCAGACATGGTGAGATAATCCCTGAGTATACTCTCCCAGCCACTGGCCCCAAAATGTCATTGAGATTCTTAAATAGAAGTGCGTAGGTCATATTAAGCACATACATATTCACAATGATGACACCAAATCTCTTGCAAACATGTATATGCTATCAAATACCAGATAAACAAAAAGCATGTGTAATACCTACATCAATATTTAATCCAGTACACCAGTTAAGTAAGCTTTTCAAAGATTGAAAAATATAATTTTACCAGTAATATTTTTTTCACTCGAGGGCAGTTTTCTCATCTTTAGTAGAGTCACACCTTGAAAACCTTCCTGCAACAGGTTGTAAAATACATTAAATAAATCCAAAATCATGAAGCAAAATTTGAGAAATCATCCACATGTAGATACCATGTTAAAGCATTATTCTTTACATTTAATCCCAGTATTCATAACCTATTCCCTCATCTGCTCAGATGTCTCCAAGCACCAAAAGACTTCCCACTTCAGAAGGAATGATTATGGAATCCCAGACATCACTTTGGTACTACCAATTCTCCTCCATAGCTGTCCTCATTAGTACAAATTATTTAATTATCCCTATCTCTAGGTTAAATTGATGAGCATCTGCTTATGAGATCACTTAGCCTGAAGACAAGAAAATGGAGAACTGTGGATATATTCAAAAGTCAGAATGTAAATAGTCTTGGCCTGTCACATCAATTCAAGAACGATTAATCCTGCTGGTTCAATTCATTAATATTTTAAAAAAATAAATATTCATATCTCATGCAACTTTCTTTTATAATTGCTGTTAAATTTAAGACACAAAACTGCAATGATAAATTTGTCTGGCCAAAATAATTCCTAGGAGATGAAACTAACCAAAAGGCGCAATTTATCTGAAAAGCCAACATATAACATAATCCATAACTAATATTTCATGGTGGCTCAGTGGTTAGCAATGCTGCCTCACAGTGCCAGGGGCCTGGGTTCGATTCCACCCTCAGGTGACTGCCTGTGTGGAGTTTGCACATTCTCCCCTTGTCTGTGTGGGTTTCCTCCCACACTCCAAAAATGTGTAGGCTAGGTAAATTGGTCATACTAAATTGCCCATAGTGTTCAGGGATGTGTAGATTAAGTGGGTTATAGGTGGATGGGTCTGGGTTGGCTTCACTGAGTGTCAGTGTGGACTTGTTGGGCCAAAGGGCCTGTTTCCACACTGTAGGGATTCTATTCTAATATAACATAGATGCTAGTATAACAAATAAGGAATTCAGGAGAAACATCTTCCTACAGGGCAGTTAAAATGTTGAGCTTTTTAGCACAAGAGTTAGTTTAAGGTAAGTACTATAGATGCATTTGAGGGGAAGCTAGATAAGCACAGAAGGAAGAAAGGCATCAAAGTTTATGCTGCTGGAATTATTTACAGCAGGATCACCAACAGACACCAACAGTTAGGCTGCAAGGCCTGTTCTGTATTGTAAATTCTATGCTATAAACATCTCACAATTCATACACATTGATCTGGAAATTGGTAAATTTCACAACAGTTTTATATTACAAAAGCAGGTGTCAAATGACCCAATTTGGTGGACAACATTTCCTTTCCCGAAGTACTCTGTCTGACATATTCCTCAAGTTAGAAAGAGAAGTATCTGGTTTCTGTGCCCAAAACAGGTGATTGCCCCTCTGCTTATGCAGAGGAAGGAGTAATGTCTGCTTCCAGGCCCTGTTTTAAAAATGGGTTTACCCTGAAAACAGCGAAAGCCAGGCCTGCTGTAAACATTTGTCATAGAACCTTGACAGTGCAGAAAGAGGCCATTCAGCCCTTCGAATCCTGCACCAACCCTCCAAAGAGTACCCCACCCAGACATCAACCCCCTTTACCCCACATTTATCATGATTAATCTGCCTAACTTGCACATCTTCGAACTGTGGGATGAACCCAGAGCTCCCAAAGGAAACCCTTGCGGCCACGGGGAGTAAGTGCAAACTCCACACAGATAGTCGCCTGAGGGTGGAATTGAACACAAGTCCCTGGCACTGAGGCAGCAGTGCTAACTGCTGAGCCACAGTGCCGCCCTAACCAGATGGACCTTAAAGGGAAAACTGCAAGCTACCACCAAAAATATATACCTGATAAAAAATCCTGACCTGAATACTTACTTACCAAACAGTATTTTCAGCTCTTGCTCTACTCAACCTGAATACTTCTCTGGGTTCCCAGATCATCTCCAAATACCATAGTTCTCTTGATGGTATTCTTGGCCTTGATCAACTGCCTTTCAATATAACAACCACCTTTTCCAATACTTGCTTCCCTCTTTATCACCTGCACACTCCTGATCACCTCCCTACCTCCTCATTATTACCTTCCACTTTCTGGAGACCCACCTGAAGGTTGCTGCCAGAAAGGCAACTAGCCAACATCCAATGCCAATGTGTAGCTAATGAAGAGTCTGATGAAAGGTTATATAGACTCAAAACGTTAGCTTGCTCTCTCTCCATGGATGCTGCCCAACCCGAGGTGATTTCCAGCATTTTTTTTGTTTTTAGTACAGATTCCAACATCTGCAGTAATTTGTTCCTTTAGCTGCCTTAAAGGGGATGTTCAATATGCATCTGCCGCTTGCGGTTCTCATTTCAGTGAGAGATAAGGCCCTGTATCAGGTGTGCCTTGGGTCTACCTGTTCCAGGGAAGAGATGGACAACAGGCCCTTTAAATGGCCATTTAATTTCTAGGCCACTTGGTTTGTTTGATTTGTGCATTCACTTTCAAGCCCTGTAAAGTATGAAGTCATGCCAATGCAGCAGGTGATATCTGGGAATATGCCCAACTGTATGACTGATTTATCAATATGTCCACAAACCCAGACATGTGCAGCAGCTGCATAAACACTGCATGCTTCCCATCTTAAAACTCAGTTATTTTAATGCCAGGCCTGAAAGGTATCTCAAAGTATTTCACATACAATGAATTAGCTTGAATCACAGCAGTATAAATGTGACAGAGATAAAAGGTATTGCAGATGCTGGAGAATCCGAGATAACAAGGCGTGGGGGCTGGGTGAACACAGCAGGTCAAGCAGCATCATAGGAGCAGGAAAACTTGACGTTTCGGGCCTAGACCCTTCATCAGAAATGGGGGAGGGGAAGAGGGTTCTGAAATAAATAGGGAGAGAGGGGGAGGCGGATAGAAGATGGATAGAGGACAACAGTTTTGAGTAGAGTAGGATCCTTCAAATAGCCTTGATATTCCTGACTATTTAATTTGGTTTTGGTTCTATTGATTGAAGGAGGGATGTTGCTGAAGTTATAAAGGGATTTTCTACTTACCTTAAAGTAGTCTAATGAGAGCTTCAAATCTACAGAAAGACGACAGTTAGGTCTCTGTGTAACATCTATTTCAGAGATGGGAATTCTAACATGGTGGAGAGGATGAGATTACGTGTGGTTGGGGGTTGGGGAGACAATCACATTGAACGTCCAAAACTATGAAGCCTGTTAGTCAGCCAACCTAAATCCCAACTTCTGATCTTCAATTGGGCGGGAGAAAAGTGCAGGCAGTAACCTGCTCCTATTATTGCTGTTTTACACAAAGTAGTGAGGCTGGATTTGGTTTGATTTATTATTGTCACGTATCGAGATACAGTGAAAAGTATTGTTTTGCATGCTAACCAGATAAATCATACCTTACATAAGTACATCACAGTAATACAACAGAATGGAGAGTATAGTGTTACAGCTACAGACAGGGTGCAGTGAAAGATCTTCTCTAATATATGAGAGGTCTATTCATATGTCTGTTAATGGCAGGGAAGAGGTGGTCCTTAAATCTGTGTATGTGTTTTCAGACATTTGTATCTTCTGCCTGATGGAAGAGGATGGAAGAGAGTATAGCCAGGGTGGGAGAGGGTCTTTGATTATATTGGCTACTTTCCTGAGGCAATGGGAAGCCCCAACTTTGTCCATTTAACTGGGGATGTCCAGGAAACAGTCTCTTTAGGGCCAGGAAGAAGGTACATGCATCTTCCCAATGCCTCTGTGCACCTCTGCTATCTGATCCCACTCTGATACAAGTCCAAACATTCCCAGTCCAGGGACAGGATCTCTTGTCGGAATTAGATATCTTCTGCAATCGATCAACTTCCTGTCCACAAATAGCTTTGCAATGATGTCTCCCATCACCCCGTTGGGGAAGGGCTTTAGAACCCTGGAGCTGCATGTCATTGAGTGGAAGAACCGCAGTGTGGATGGAGTTAGAACAGACTGGAAGGAAGACTACACCAAACAAGACAAAACTGCCTGCTCTCTTTGGAAGCACAATGACAGCACATGGAGACTTGAAGAATATAGATTAGTCTTTATCAAATGTAGCTATCAGTCAGAACCTGGTATAACTATGATTACCATCTATTGCAGTACTTAGTATTATTGTGTATTGAATAGTGTTCCTTTGAAGTCCACGTCTGCACGCAATCGTGAATTTGCCTTCTCCCCAGTCAGTCTGTAATGAACCCAGACTTATATTGTGGCATCAAACCAGATAATAAAAGACACCCAATCACTACTGTCACCACTCCATTCCCATTCCCATTCCCATTCCCATTCCCATTCCCATTCCCATTCCCATTCAAGTCAGATGACCCAGACCTATACAGAAAATCCAGATCTGACCTCCACAAAACCAACAGGCAGTAGCAGACCAAGTTAAAGGCTCAAACCAACTATAATATCTGTGGCAGGGTCTAAACAACATAACAAGATACAAGATGAAGCAGAGCAATATAACGGATAAAAACACATCCCTCCCTGACGCGCTCAATGCTTTCTATGCTCAGTTTGAGCAGAATACCAGCAGCATGGTGCTACCTGCCCCGACAGCCCCGGATGCACCTGTTCCCTCCGTCACACTGCAGACATCAGATCGGTCTTCCTGGGAGTCAACCCAAGGAAAATGACGGGGCCAGAAGGAGTCTTCGGCCATGCACTTAGATCCTGTTCAGATCAGCTGGTGGAGGTATTCACTGACGTCTTCAGCCTCTCCCTCCTACTAGTCAAAGTCCCTACCTGCTTCAAGAACACCACCATCATCCCAGTACCAAAGAAAGCCAATGCAACATGCCTTAATGACTACCACTGAGGCTCTGACCTCCATAATCACAAAGAGCTTCGAGAAGCTGGTCTTAGCCCACATCAACTCAAGCCTCCCACCCTGCCTCAATCCCCTACAATTTGCCCACTGACATAACAGGGCCATAGTGACGCCACGTCCCTAGCCCTACACTCATTTATGGGACATCCAGACAATAAGGACACCTATGTTAAATGCCTAGTCTATCAACTAAAGCTCCACCTTCAACACCATAATCCCCTCCAGACTGATCTCAAAACTCCGAGACTTGGGTCTCGGCTCTGCCCTCTGCAACTGGATTTTCAGCTTCCTGCCCCACAGACTACAGTCAGTGACGATAGACATTTGCACGTCCTCCACGATAATCCTCAACACTGGAGCCCTGCAAGGATGCATCCTCAGCCCCCTATTGTACTCCCTGCACCCCCACAACAGTATAGCCAAATTCTGAATGAATGCCACCTACAAGTTTGCTGATGACACCACCATGGTAAGCCAGAATCAAACAATGATGAGTAGAATACAGAAAAGAGATACAGGGCTTGGTGTCATGTGCAATGACAACAACTTGTCTCTGAATGTTGGCAAAACTAAAGAATTGATCATTGGCTTCAGAAAGAAAGGAGGAGAACATGTCCCCATCTACATCAGTGGAGTTGAGGTGGAGAGGGTTGAGCTTGTCGAGCTCCCAGGGGCAACGATAACGGACAACCTGTCCTGGACTTACCATATAGATGTGATGGTCAAGAAGGCACAAAACGCCTCTCCTTCCTCAGTTGGCTTAGGAAATTCGAACCTTCATCAACTTTTATAGATGCACCATAGAAAGCATTCTATCCAGGTGCATAATGGCTTCATACGGCAACTGCTCTGCCCAGGACGGTAAGAAACGACAGAAGGTGCACAGCCCAGACCATCACGGAAGCCAACCTGTCTACAGGCTTCATTTACTCATCTTGTTGCTGAGGAAAGGCTGCCAACATCAAAGACCCCTCCCACCTCGGTTATGCTCTCCTACAACTTCTTCCGTCAGGCAGAAGATACAGAAGCTTGAACACATACATCAGCAGGTTCAAGAATAGCTCCTTCACTGCCATTATTAGACTAATGAATGGACCTCTCTAACTTCAAATACTGTTGATCTTGTTAATGTTGATCTTGCTTCACTCACCTCCTATGCAGTGTAACCTGCATGCCTCACTCTAAGCACCCTATGATCTGTATGTCCTTGCTTACTACGATCAGCCTGTACTGCTTGCAAAGAAAGATTTTCACTGTACTTAGGTACATGAGACTACAATAAATCAAATCAAATTCTAGATACTGGATGCACTTGGGGTTAGGGCTTGAACATGCTCATTGGCTGTCTCTGGATTAGTCTTCCTTACCCGAGGATTCTGGATCAGGCCTTGCTGGATCTTCAATCTCTTTTTCAGTGCTCTCTTCTGATAGGAAGCAAACCTGTCACTCAATTTGACTTCTGGATGAGAACTTACCTGCGATGTCACACGCAAACTGCAGCATTCCAACCCCACAACACATGAAGAAATATCAACTTCCAGGATTCCCAACCACTAGTGGGCAACACTGCCTCCTTCCCCCAACGATTCCAGCAGCTCCAAACATTCAAAGGAATGTGTCAGAATGTGTTTCTTCTGTGCAGCTCCAGTCTAACAAAGTTTTGAAATGCTACAAACTTCATGGAGAGTATTCTGGAATATATATAACTTACTTAGTGTCCAGAAAAAGATTGCACAAAGTCATGAGTGGGCGCACATTGCTCATGTGTCTTCATTCAACTGTTACTTAGATCAGAGATAATAGGTACTGCAGATGCTGGAGAATCTGAGATAACAAGGTGTGGAGCTGGATAAACACAGCAGGCCAAGCATAGGAGCAGGAAAGCTTGACGTTTCAGGCCTAGACCCTTCATCAGAAATGGGGGAGGGGAAGAGGGTTCTGAAATAAATAGGGAGAGAGGGGGAGGCGGATAGAAGATGGATAGACGAGAGGATAGGTGGAGAGGAGACAGACAAGTCAAAGAGGTGGGGATGGGGCCAGTAAAGGTGAATATAGGTGGGGAGGTAGGGAGGAGATAGGTCAGTCCAGGGAGGACGGACAGGTCAAGTGGGCGGGATAAGGTTAAGAGATAGGAGATGGGGGTGCGGCTTGAGGTGGGAGGAGGGGATAGGTGAGAGGAAGAACAGGTTAGGGAGGTGGAGATGAGCTGGGCTGGTTTTGGGATGCGGTTGTGGGAGGGGAGATTTTGAAGCTTGTGAAATCCACATTGATACCATTGGGCTGCAGGGTTCCCAGGCTGAATATGATTTGCTGTTCCTGCAGCCTTCGGGTGGCATCATTGTGGCATTGCAGGAGGCCCAGGATGGACATGTCGTCTGAGGAATGGGAAGGGGAGTTGAAAAGGTTCGCGAGTGGGAGGTGCAGTTGTTTGTTGCGAACTGAGCGCAGGTGTTCTGCAAAGCGGTCCCCAAGCCTCCGCTTGGTTTCCCCGATGTAGAGGAGGCCACAACAGGTAAAGCGGATGCAGTATACCACATTGGCAGATGTGCAGGTGAACATCTGCTTGATGTGGAAAGTCTTCTTGGGGCCTGGGATTGGGGTGAGGGAGGAGGTGTGGGGGCAGGTGTAGAACTTCCTGCGGTTGCAGGGAAAAGTGCCGGGTGTGGTGGGGCTGGAGGAGAGTGTGGAGCGGACAAGGGAGTCGTGGAGGGAGTGGTCCCTCCGGAAAGCAGACAAGGGTGGGGAGGGAAAAATGTCTTTGGTGGTGGGGTCAGATTGCAGATGGCGGAAGTGTCAGAGGATGATGCGTTGGATCCGGAGGTTGGTGGGGTGGTACGTGAGGACGAGGGGTATTCTTTTTTGGTTGTTATTGCGGGGACGGGGTGTGAGGGATGAGTTGCGGGAAATGCGGGAGACACGGTCGAGGGCGTTCTCGACCACTGCGGGGGGGGATGTTGTGGTCCTTGAAGAATGAGGACATCTGAGATGTGCGGGAGTGGAATGCCTCATCCTGGGAGCAGATGTGGCGGAGGCGAAGGAATTGGGAATAGGGGATGGCATTTTTGCAGGAAGGTGGGTGGAGGAGGTGTATTCTAGGTAGCCATGGGAGTTGGTGGGCTTGAAATGGATATCGGTTTCTAGGTGGTTACCCGAGATGGAGACAGGGAGGTCCAGGAAGGAGAGAGAAGTGTTAGAGATGGTCCAGGTGAACTTCAGGTTGGGGTGGAAGGTGTTGGTGAAGTGGATGAACTGTTTGAGCTCCTCGTGGGAGCACAAGGCGGCGCCAATACAGTCATCAATGTAACGGAGGAAGAGGTGGGGTTTAGGGCCAATGTAGGTACGGAAGAGGGATTGTTCCACGTAACCTACAAAGAGGCAGGCATAGCTTGGGCCCATGCGGGTACCCATGGCCACCCCCTTTGTCTGTCGGAAGTGGGAGGAATTGAAAGAGAAGTTGTTGAGGGTGAGGACGAGTTCGGCTAAGCGGATGAGGGTGTCAGTGGAGGGGGATTAGTCAGGTCTGCGGGATAGGAAGAAGTGGAGGGCCTTTAGGGTCCACCTGCACATCTGCCAATGTGGTATACTGCATCCGCTGTACCCGTTGTGGCCTCCTCTATGTCGGGGAAACCAAGCGGAGGCTTGGGGACCGCTTTATAGAACACCTGTGCTCAGTTCGCAACAAACAACTGCACCTCCCACTCGCGAACCTTTTCAACGCCCCCTCCCATTCCTCAGACGACATGTCCATCTTGGGCCTCCTGCAATGCCACAATGATGCCACCCGAAGGCTGCAGGAACAGCAAATCATATTCAGCCTGGGAACCCTGCAGCCCAATGGTATCAATGTGGATTTCACAAGCTTCAAAATCTCCCCTCCCACAACCGCATCCCAAAACCAGCCCAGCTCGTCCCCGCCTCCCTAACCTGTTCTTCCTCTCACCTATCCCCTCCTCCCACCTCAAGCCGCACCCCCATCTCCTATCTATTAACCTCATCCTGCCCACTTGACCTGTCCGTCCTCCCCGGACTGACCTATCTCCTCCCTACCTCCCCACCTATACCCTTTACTGGCTCCATCCCCGCCCCTTTGAGTTGTCTGCCTCCTCTCCACCTATCCTCTCATCTATCCATCTTCTATCCGCCTCCCCCTCTCTCCCTATTTATTTCAGAACCCTCTTCCCCTCCCCCATTTCTGATGAAGGGTCTAGGCCCGAAACGTCAAGCTTTCCTGCTCCTATGATGCTGCTTGGCCTGCTGTGTTCATCCAGCTCCACACCTTGTTACTTAGATCAGTTACATTTGAAGTACCACAGAAATATTACAAAATCTGGCTGCCAGATTACTAAATTTAGATGTGTACTGAGTTTGAATTCTGAAATTATTTACTTTTGTAGCCCAGAAATTATTGCCCTAACCTCTCCAGCTGAGTTTTAAAATAGAACTAGAAAGTCCATCATAAATTATCCAGCTGTGAGGACCAGCTGGTGTCATTTGCCACCTCGGGTTAGTTGGCGCAAATCCCAGGGCCTTAACTTCAGTCAAGTCTCTGGAGTCCAAATCAAATTTTGTCAATCCCCAAGCAGGTCACTAGATGGAGCACAACTTATGAGACAACCATAGAAATAAACTTTGAAATGAGTTGTCTTCGGGTATGCCTTCCAATCAGTGAATCATAACATAGCATTGCTGTCGATCTCAGGCTGAATCATGCTCGTGAACCATCTCATCCCATGGACTAAGGGGGAAGCAGAGGACGTAGATGATGGGGAAGTGGGAGGCAGAGCATAGGAAACTACAGTAAAATAAAGGCAAAAACGTAGGGGGCAGAAGATGACATGATTGCATTTTTTTTATTGATTCATGGGATGTGAATGTCGCTGGCTGGCCAGCATTTATTGCCTGTCTCTAGGTGCCCTTCATAAGATTATAGTGAGGTGTCTTCTTGAATTTGTGAGATCCATGTAGCTAGACCAACGAAGCTGTTAAGGAGTGAATTGCAGGATTTGACACAGCAACAGCAAAGTCAGAATTCTTATTATTTTCAATTCTATGCTTTTTCAAATTTAATATTGTATACATGGGCTGACTATTACTTTTTTGACTAAGTATGAGTGTTGTTGAGTTATATGGAGAAGCTCCTCTGCACCCTGATGTGTTGGCAGGCTGTTGTTACCCCACGCTGGCAATGTCATGGCACAGCAACAACAAAGTTGGCATATCCAGCACTCCCTCACACATACAACCCTAATCTCTCACCCCAGTTACCAGTCACACAGACAGTTTACCTGTCCTTAGCTATATCATGTCTGATGACCTTCTCTGAGTCCCTGATGCCCAGAGTTCACCTGTGGGGGAGCATCACATTCAGCCAAGCAATTGGGCCAGTTCAAACCACTGGCAAAAGGGTACAGACTGTATGAGTAGATGTTGTTCTCTATACCCCACTGCCCCCCACCCCCCCCACCACTTATCTTGAGAACCCAAGCTCCCATCACCATCCTGATTCCCACCTTTATAAGTGCTTGGCTTCTCCCCCAGCCATTCCCCACCAACCTTGACTTTCCCACCCCTTTTGGCAGTGATCCACCCACTATCCCTACATGTCCCTCACGCACCTTTTTAATGATTGATGGATGGACCCCCAGGACCATATTTTCCCCAGACCTTTGACAGATTTTGACGAGCAGCCCCTAGACATGAGTGACCAGGCCCTTGACCACTGTTCTTTCAGCTCCTGACTGACAACACACTATTCCATGGCTGCTGCTGTTGGTCCTACAGGATTGGCTAACTGTTGCCCAGACTGCTTGGGTTGCAGTTGGACAGATCCCGTGACAGTGAGCAGCCCAAGGTCATGGCCAAACCCCTGGACTATGTGTGTTCTGTGCCCCCTCCCTTTCGACTAGACTGAGAACTGAGGCCTTTGCCCAGTTTCTGACTCGGCCATTTGACTGAGCAAAAATGCAATGTGTTTGCTGCACAGACAGCTGGCACATGTTGTAGGTGTTAAACTGACATCTCGGTGTGCTGCGCATTAAAATAGGCTGTAACAGCACACCCATACATCCTCCACCATCCCAGACAAACCCTTACTGACAAGGAGCCTATCGATCTGTGCAAAAGAACACATCAATATGCCAGTACTGGTATTCTTGTGTCATTGCATTTGTCACTGTCCAGGACAGTCTCATCTCAATTACATAGGACTTCATCCTTACACAAAATGAAGTGCAAACCTCACCCTTTCATTTTAATCAGCTCAGCAACCAAGGCTACTTACAAATTGTCTGGATTTTGCAGTAATAATGAAGGAAAACTGTTAGTATTCACTACTCTTCTAAAATAGACAGCAATTGCTGAAGCTGATAAATGTGTAAAGTAATACAGAATCCAGCATTTGATATCCATGATTCTGCACCTCCCTGTTTAAAGTTCTACACACTACAATCTATTAGAAAGCAATGAACTGACAAAAATCTGTCCTTCTATGCTACTAGTTTCAATTTAAAAACACTTGAGAAGGTTACACTTTATTGAATATAGTAAAACTGGGTTTTGAATGGTGTACTAAGTGCAGGATCACATTTGAGCAACATTACAAGAACTACTCTTACATATGAGGAATTTAACATCTTCCATTATCAAATAAAATGCATTTTTTAAAATCACTTTTTATGATTTTTCAGTTTTTATCTAATCCTTTTCATTTATTTCAATCATGAAAAAATTTTGATTAAAAGTGAACATTTCAATGCATTTTATTTCTTTGTTACAGAGTCATATTTGAAGTCTCCCTGCTTTAGGAAAGATGTTGTGAAACTTGAAAGGACTCTGAAAAGATTTACAAGGATGTTCCCAGGGTTGGAGGGTTTGGGCTATAGGGACAGGCTGAATAGGCTGGGGCTATTTTCCCTGGAGTTTTGGAGGCTAAGGAGTGACCTTATCGAGGTTTATAAAATCATGAGGGGCATGGATAGGGTAAATAGACAAGGTCTTTTCCACATGGTGAGGGAGTCCAGAACTAGAGGGCATAGGTTTAAGGTGAGGGGGGAAAGATTTAAAAGGGACCTAAGGGACAACTTTTTCACACATAGGGTGGTATATGTATTGAATGAGCTGCCAGAGGAAGTGGTGGAGGCTGGTACAATTACAACATTTAACAGGCATCTGGATGGATATAAGAATAGGAAGGGTTTAGAGGAATATGGGAAAAATGCTGGCAAATGGGACGAGATTTATTTAGAGTATTGGGTAGGCATGGACGAGTTGGACTGATTGGTCCGTTTCCGTGCTGTACATCTCCATGACTCTATGACTCTAGGTTTAACTCACTGTCTGTGAGAATGCTTCGATGTTTACCTTTGTTGTGTTGAGTTTAATTGGTTTCAAAATTGCCACTTTTGAGTCATGGCTACAGTTATTATAGATTTTATTCAAGCATGTGCTGGAGACAATCTTCATCTGGTTACTGAGGATTGCTACTCCACCAATACAAAAGTTTCAGCACTGTGTATAATTCTCAATTTAGACAGGGCCCCCGTCCTTTCTTGCTGTCAGCCTTGGATCTGTTGGTTTCTATAACAATTGAACCTTCAGTTTTTCTTCCATCTCCAAGGCCTGTCTGGCAATGGGTAATTGTTACAGCTTACATTCTTAGCTAAGTTCTCACGGGAGCAGGAACAGAGCTCATCACTCAAGGCCCATCACTTATCAGTAAAGAAATCAGGAACATAGGGAAAAAAACAGAAAAATGGAGTTGAGGTTTATCAGATCAGATATGATCTCAGTAAATGGCTTAATTCGGTTCCTACATATTATGGTGTTATTCCTACAGTATTGACAACATTTCCCATCATGCTTCAAGAAAGTGCTCATAGCTCCATTTGTCCATTCTAGGCTATTTGTATGTATTTAAATATTAACCTTAATCAATTGCCTTACTTCTCCTTGCTTGATGAAATTACTGTTGCTGGAAGCCTAGTGATCTTCTTGACTTGACACTACATTCAAACTACTGTTATGAAAAGGGAAATCAGCTCCATAGTATTAACTAAAACTTCATTGATTAATTTCTTTTCTCATTTGCTGACCGTAAAACCCAGGCCTTTAAAATATTGGGAGAATTAGGAAATGGAAAATTTCCTAAAAAAGCAAACTAATGCATGGAACAAAATGTAATTGAAAATGCTACAAAGTACTTGACTATAAGTTAGACCTAGACCTCCCTTTATGTTATGTATGAAGCAGCGCCCACAATTGAAGAAACTGGCAAAAAAATCAAATATTATTCCATGATGTTGCAATTTATGACTAGCTCAAAACCTTCTTAAAAATGTAGAGAACTAAACATATTATTTTCAAGCCTGCTGGTTGACTTGTAATTCCTGTTGTGATCATTTTATCTGTTCTGAAGGAGAGTTATTGGACTCAAAATGTTCATTCTGTCCCTCTCCTGACAGATGCTGCTAGACCTGCTGAGTTTCTCCAATTTTTCTGTTTATATTTCAGATTTCCACCATCTGCAGTTTTATAATTTTATTTTAATGATCATTGTATGGTTTCTCTCCACTTGAAATTTAAATGCAATGAATCCAAGCAAGCATACAGAAATGCATAAAAGTTTTTAAGAAGTGGTTGTTTGCAGGTTTATACTGCTCTCTGTCAGTATTCAAAGTTATGTGAATAAGACCAGTACTTGCCTAGATGTTCTAAAAAGAGCCAAACATACTTCAGTCATTGAATCAAACTTTTTCACATAAAGTATAGAGCTCTTTTGAGTTCTGAGCAGTTATGAAAGTCACCATTATATGACAGGAGATGGGTCAGACTCTGATTAGAAGTTTAAAATGAGAACATGCCAGGACCATCAGACCTACTGCTCAAGTGACATCCTTGTGCACAGCATGAGTCATAATAAGGTGAGGTGAAAGTGGTAGCACCTTGACCTCAGGGTTGCATTTGACCAAGAGTGGTTTCAAAGAACTATAGCAAAACTAGAGTCAAAGGAAATCTGAATGGCCAGTCTTGAGTTGCTGGATCTTTTCAAATTCTGTCCCATTTGGCACGGTGATAGCGCCACACAACATGACAGAAGGTATTTTTAATGTGAAGATGGGCTCCGTCCTCATGAGGACTCTCATCACATTTGTACAGATACTGTAATGGACAGGTGCATCTGCAGCAGGCAGATTGATGAGGATGAGGACAAGTCTGTTTTTCCCTTTTACTGGTTACTTCACCATCTGCCATGGACTCAGTCTAGCAGCATTGTCCTTTCAGATTCAACTTGTTCAGTCAGTTGTTCTCCTGCTGAGCCAATCTTGGACATTGAAGTCCCCGAGCAAAGGTAAGTTTAGTTCTTTTTCCACCTCTCAGTTCTTCATCCAAGTGTTGTTCATGAGCTGACACGAATGGCTACAGTACTGTATGTGGTGATCTGCAGGGGATTTCCTTCCCCATATTTGACCTGATGCCATGAGATTTCAGAAGTCAAGGTTGAGAACTCTCAGGGCAAGTCCCTGCTGACTGCATACCACCGTGCTGCCACCTCTGCTGGGTCTGTCCTGCTGGTGGGCCAGGACACATCTAGTGTTGGTGATGTGGTGTGTGGGACATTGTCTGTAAGGTATGATTCCATGAGTATCAATATGTCAAGCTGCTGCTGAACTAGCCTGAGACAGCTCTCCTGAGTTTTGCACTAGGCCCCAGAAGTTAATAAGGAGGGTCAACAGGGTTGTATTTGCTATTGTTGTTTCTGGTGCCTTCTGGTGCCACATTAGCTGTGGCCGCACTACGTACATCTCAGGCTGATAAGTGACCAGCCCTCTGACTCTAGCATTGTAGTTCTCTGGCTGACTTACTGTGACTCCCTGGACTGGTTGCATCGTACCTCAGAATTGGCTCTCTAAATCACAGTGATATGGAACTCCTGACCCTGAACTCCCCAAATGATCAACTAACTGTGTCCAAGCCCCTGGACTGAGGTCAGGTGTTGCTGTTAACTGACAGTGTCAGTACAACCTGACTGACGATAGACGATCCCCCCCCCTCAACTTGACCATGGATTTAGACATGGAGATATGGCCAGTTGGCTGAAGCACATACAGTGTGTTTGCAATGTATGCTGTTTGTCCGTGGTGCAGATGTGATATTGATGTAGCAGGGTGCCACACAGCAACATGCCCATCCCTTTGACTGATCATTGGTAACATCCATGACAAGCTTGTCCCTGAATGCCTAGCAGCAGCATGACAATGTAAATGTAAGATTATTTCAAACAGCAGTGCTAAAGAGGATAACTATGATTTAAGCATGTTGGAGAGGTGCCATGATAATGTTGCAAGTCTGGTGCTTGTCTGATGCCAACCTCTATGGACAAAGGAATGCAGATGGTCACTGCCATGGAAATTTCCCTGTGAGATGTTGGTGACTGCAGCCTGAGATGGAGGCCAAGAGGGGCAGGGGTCCAGCTAGAGCTGCCAGCTACCTTCTCTGACTTTGTCAGGAACTTTTGCCATCTAATTTCTCTCCCCCACCTGGGAGAATAGCAGTCTGCTTGTAAATAAAGTGAGATGAGGTACTAATGACTTGTCAATACAGACAAATAACCCTCTGGATGCTTACGAACACGATTCTCATCTAATGTTAAATCCTTGGCACAATCAGAGAATCTCATTTTTCAGATACGAGGAGTCCCTGATTTACGAACGTCCAACTTACAAATGCTCGTACCTGCGAACGTGATCCTATACAGGTGTATTTCATAGAATATAACCCCTAAAGTGTGGAAACAGGCCATTTGGCCCATTGAGTTCACACCTGCCCTCCAAAAAGCATCCCACCTAGACCCTATCCCTGTAACCCTGCATTTCCCCAGGCTAATGTACCTAGCTTGCTGGTGGATTATCTCTGGACACTAGGGGCAATTAATCATGGCCAATCCACCTAACCTGCACGTCTTCAGTCTGTGGGAGGTAATCAGAGCATCCAGAGGAAACTCATGCAGACATGGGGAGAATGTATAAACTCCACACAGACAGTCACCCAAGTCTAGAATCGTAACTGGGTCCCTGCTGCTATGTGGCAGCATTGGTAACCACTGAGCCACTGTGCCACTGCAATTTTTAACATTGTAATTTGTAATTTTAAAGATCTGACATACGAACATTTCCTGAACTTACAAATGGCTACTTTATATTGTCCTGATTTGTGTTCCGACTTGCGCACAAGTTGACTTGCGAATGGACTTGAGAGTGGAACCTGTTTGCAACCTGGGGACTGCTTGCCTCGCAATACTTTACCAAATAACTTGGCATTGCCCACATTATTCAGGCGCTGTGAAGAAACAGTGAACCAACAAATTTCAAACCTATGTAAAGTGAACATTAGATTCATTGGCTATTCTCCAGCATTGAATACTTCTTTTGACTTACCTTTAGAGTTTTTCAAAAAAAGAACTGAAAGATGTTTGATTCCTATTTAATTTTCTTCTACTGAAACAGTGCCCCCAATGATGCTGCTACAATTAACAGCTGGTTTGAATGGCTTCTCATCATTCTGCACTGCTAAACTGTCATAGTTGTCAGCACAGCTTTCAAGTTGTCAAAGGCACTCTGACATTCTTGTGTCCATTCAAATTATAAAGCCCCACTATTTCCAGAGTCACCACTAATGTGAAAATGTTCAGTCCAACTGAAGTCCCCAACTTACCTGAGTGAACAACTCCAGTTAAAGTAAAATGCTCACCGGGTTTCTGTACTTAAGAATGTGACTATTTATTGTTAACAAATTGTCATTAGTCAATAACAATGGAGAAATATGAATTTCTAACTGGTAACTCTATAACTTAAACCCTCGGCCCTTATTACCTCTTTCATAAACAAACAGACACACAAAGGCAGACAAGACATGAACGTTGAGGACAGAAAATGAAAGGGGAAAACACAGTTCAATAAATCAATCTAAACAAGATAATTTAATGAATCATTTTCCTTCTCTTCCTTTCAGTTTTTTGATGTTGACACAAGGTTGTTTGTGTGCCAATATTTAGACTTGCATTCACTAGTTGAGGATTTGCTTCTTTCCAATTTTACAACACAGCGTAAATTTTCTGATATCCCCATGCAGGAGAGAAAGACGAGGGGGATTTTTAATAGACATAAAAGGTACTGCAGATGCTGGAGAATCCGAGATAACAAGGTGTGGGGCTGGATGAACACAGCAGGTCAGGCAGCATCATAGGAGCAGGAAAACTTGACGTTTCGGGCCTAAACCCTTCATCAGAAATGGGGGAGGGGAAGAGGGTTCTGAAATAAATAGGGAGAGAGGGGGAGGCGGATAGAGAATGGATAGAGGAGAGGATAGGTGGAGAGGAGGCAGACAAGTCGAAGAGGCGGGGATGGAGCCAGTAAAGGTGAGTGTAGGTAGGGGGGTGGGGAGGAGATAGGTCAGTCCAGGGAGGACGGACAGGTCAAGGGGGCGGGATGATGTTAGTAGATAGGAGATGGGGTGTGGCTTGAGGTGAGAGGAAAAACAGGTTAGGGAGGTGGAGATGAGCTGGGCTGGTTTTGGGATGCGGTTGGGGGAGGGGAGATTTTGAAGCTTGTGAAATCCACATTGATGCCATTGGGCTTCAGGGTTCCCAGGCTGAATATGATTTGCTGTTCCTGCAGCCTTCGGGTGGCATCAATACTTTATGTTTGAAGGCTATATGTTTCTCTGCTTCACTGATCCCACACAAACCACGGTCACCTGGTCAAGAGCTGATTGCAACTTTGTTGTCAAGCAATTGCCCTATATTCAGAACCTATCAACTCTGTAATATTTGTTTTTCCTGTTTCAGGAAATGGTGATATTGTATACAACTCATGCATGGTATAGATAACATGACTTTTAAAACCACACTTATATCTTTGCACAATTGCTTCGTTTAAAACATTCTGTTACTTCTTCGTCCATCTTCCAAAAACAAAGGAAACAGAAAGAGATGATCTTTGGATAATACGCCATGAAATCGTGCAGTTTGTTCTAGGCATGGAAAGTCATGTTGAGGCTGTACAGGACATTGTTTAGGCCACTTTTAGAATACTGCGTTCAATTCTGGTCTCCCTGCTATAGGAAGGATGTTGTGAAACTTGAAAGGGTTCAGAAAAGATTTACAAAGATGTTGCCAGGGTTGAAGGGTTTGAGCTATAAGGAGAGGCTGGGGCTATTTTCCCTGGAGCTTCAGAGGCTGAGGGTTTGACCTTATAAAATCATGAGGGGCATAGATAGGGTGAATAGCCAAGGTCTTTTCCCCAAAAGAGCCCAGAACTAGAGGGTACAGGCTTAAGGTGAGAGAGGAAAGATTTACAAGGAGCCTAATGGGCAACTTTTTCGCACAGAAGATGGTGCACCCATGGAATGAACTGCCAGAGCAAGTGGTGGAGGCTGGTACAATTACATTTAAAAGGCATCTGGATGGGTACCTGAATAGGAAGGGTTTAGAGGGATATGGGCCCAAATGCTAGCAAGTGGGACTACATTAATTTAGGATATCTGGTTGGCATGGATGAGTTGGACTGAATGGTCCATTTCCGTGCTTTTCAGGTCTATGACTCTATAACGTTTTCACTTCTGTAGATATGCCTTGTCCCATAAATGGCCCAAAGGGGTCATCTATGCTTTGGCAAATTCACTTTTGGTCAGATTTATAACTAACTTGGCTCTTTGTAACTATTCAAACAGTGCAGTCAACTTGTGTAAATGTTATTTCCAGGTTTGGCTGAAAACATCCAAGTCATTGATGGAAATTATACAGTTATGTAGTACCTCAGTTATTTTATTGATAATCATTGGAACATTCCTAGTGCATTTTTCTTTCCAACTTACATGACTACTGTTAGTGAAGCTGATATTTCTGTTCTTCTATCTGTCAATTGAACTTACTGATATCCTGTTAGGAAGTTGAATTTGACGATGAATTATGGCTTTCCAATTAATTCAATGCACTCTTTCTGTCTTGGAATATAATATGAGTCTACTTTTGTTACTGTATTGACTTTGTGATAATAAATACAAAATCTTTGTGACCCATCTGGTTTTGGCACCACTGCAATATGTGAGTTCTAACTACTATGATTAAGTTCAATAATGTCATTGTCCATCATGAACTTAGTCTCTTCCCTGACTTGAGAAAATCTCTCTGGATTTATCTGTTATAGTTTTCATTGTATGTTTAGCACTCTTCATTTTCTTTTGACTAACTCACACACTTTTGTTAGTTTTTCACTGAAACTCAAAATAGAGATTAGAAGCATGGTGTCTGAGCTTTGGGTTATCATTTGTTGAAAATAAATTTAACTGGTCCCCTCAACTCATATTGATTTATCCATTTAAAAAGACAGATTCCCGTAGACTCATTCGGAGCATCGCTAATAGTGAACAAATAAGGCTGTTTCTTTATTGCAATCATTAGGACATAAGTGACAATAAACTCTTTATGGTCTTTGAAGTTTGATGCTATCTTTCCAATGGGATTTTGTTGGTGATGAAAAAATATAATTTGTTCCTTCTCAAACTAGTTATCTTTTATTGGAATATTTGTGACAAAAGGTTTGAATCTTGATCTGATTGTATTTCTGTGGGTAACTCATATCTTTTCTGCTATCATTTCTGGAGTAATTTTTCAAAAAAGTGCTGTTCTGGAAATTTTTAAAATTCACAATCCTGGCTTTAGGTAGGAGTCCTACACAATCTATTAAGACCCTATTAAATGATTCTTTGAAAGTTGCTATCTGGATTAAAGGCATTAGTTTAATTGAAGGTTGGGGAATCCACACTATCTGACATGTCTGGCAAAATCTGGCCACTTCTTTATGTAATTTGACCATTAAAAATGTTTTAACATTTTAACTTGTGTTTTCCTAATACTTAAGTGATCTTCCATTGATCTTTGGTGAGCCACTCGTAAACCTTCATTACAAAACTCATATGGAAGAATCACCTAATGGACAACTGCTCATTCCTCATCACCTAGTGTTAGATGAGGTCTCCATTAGTACTTTATCTTTCAAATAATGACATACAGACAATGTTTCTGATTCAGTTGATGAGTAGGCTGTTTGATACAACTTTCCCAGTTCAGAATCAATTCTTTGTATTTCTACAATCTTTTAGAACAGAATTAAAAATCACATGGAAAAATGTTGCCTGATTTGGAAGAGTCAGCAGGGATTTGTTGAGGGAAAATTTTACCTAACTAATTTGCTGAAGATTTTTGAAGAGGTAACAGAGAGGGTTGATGATGGGAAAGCTGTTGTTGTGATATACATGGACTTCCAAAAGGCATTCCATTCAATGCCATATAACAGACTTGTGAGGAAAATTATAAGTCATGGAATAAAAAAGACAGCAGTTATGTGGAGACAAAATTGGTCAAGGAGTAGGAGGCAGAAAGTTAATGGGTATTTTTCAGGCTGAAGATGACTTAGAGCAGAATTCTCCAGGGATTGGTATTGGTATTATTTTATTTCCTGATATATAATGTGTGTGTGTGATATATATATACATTTCAAGCGGCAGCTTCAAAGCTCACTGATGACACAAAACTTGGGAGAATTGTAAATTGTGAGGAGGACTGTGTCAAAATTCAAAAACACATCAATGGAGTGAGCAGAAAGGTGACAGATGATGGCCACTGCAGACAAGTGTGAGGTGATACAGTTTGGTATAAAGAATATTGAGAGACAGCATACAATAAAAAGATACTATTCTAATGAGTATACATGAGCAGAAATGTCTGGGATATATTTACCACTAAAGGCAGCAGAGTAGATAGAGAAAGCTATTCTAGGCTTCCTAGATAGTGGCATGGAGTATAAAAGCAGCAAAGTTATGATGTAGAGATAGTAAGAACTGCTGATGCTAGAGTCTGAGATAACACAGTGTAGACCTGGAGGAACACAGCAGGCCAGGTAGCATCAGAGGAGCGGAAAAGCTGATGTTTTGGGTTGGGACCCTTCTTCAGAAATGAGGGAGGGGAAGGGGGCTCTAAAATAAATAGAGAGAGGTGGGTGTCGGGCTAGGGAAGGTAGGTGGGATGGTAGTTGGTGAGTGCAGGTAGGTAATGGTGGGGATTGGTCAGTGAGGTGGGAGGAGCAGGCAGGTGGGAGAGAAGATGGACAGGCCAGCCCCTCTTATCCCACCACCCCCGACCTGTCCATCTTCTCTCCCGGAAACTGGAAGTTTCGCGAGCTAAACCTTTACACCTCGTTTCCCAATATTTATACTCCTTTCTAGGAGTAAAACTTTATTTGCTTCTGACCCCAGTCAAGTCTCCTCCAAAACTGCCCTACAAGCTTTGAATCTATAGGTTTTCTAAGCCAAATACATCTGTAATTGCCCTAAAACAAAAGCAAGCTAATGCCTTCCATTTTTACATTCCCTGTTATAAATCCCACAATATCAACAATCTTCTATTAACATTTTAGGGGACTTGTAGCCAGTTAGGCATCTCTGACCTTGTTTTAATTTAAATCCTTCACAAAAATAACCAACACCTATACGCCATATTTTGAGATCTGAACTTTAAAAGTTGTATATCACAAATATTTAATCACACTTTACAATAGTTACTCTTCCTTTTAAATCTGATAAGTTTTTTTTATCATGGCATGCAAAAGCAGGTTGCAGGATTGGTCTGGGGATGTGGGAAGGGCTCATAATTTGTTTTACCCATGTGGACCCTGGATTAAAAAAGAATGAGAATTACTGTCCTAAAGAGGAGGGTGGAGATGGAGATATGGCGATCCTATGAAGAATTAATATCACATTTTAGATTTCACTTTCATATCCACCTCAGTAGTAAACTGAACACTTTTGAGAGGTACTTCTAGTCTTCCCAGAGCAGAGGATTTTTTGTGATGTGTTTTCCCTATTCAATTAAACTGCAAATTACTTCCCTCAAAAAATTCAGTGCAAATGATAAGTAAAACTAATAATAATTACTGATGCCTTTAAAACGTCTGTTATAAATCTATCAGCCTTTAACAACACTGTGGCATATCAAGAAGCAGCTTATGATTGTTCAATGTTATGATTGTCTCCAAACAATGTGTTAATGATAAATAAAATTAAAATTTTACTGTTTTAAAACTGAATGCGTGTTACTGACAATGCTAGCAGTTAACAGAAGGCATTTTAATGTTTGACCTGATTATAGTTTTATGAGATGCACTAACATTCCCACCGTGTTGTTATAGAAAGGCATTTCTGTTCTTTTCAACACCACAATAGCACTGCTCTTTGTACATAACCTCTCAAAGCAGTGGTATTAGTTTTCATAATGCTTCTCTACCGATGCAATTCACTTTTGACAGCATAAATGTTTACACTAAATGGCATGATTTCATTTCTAAGTTGCAGTGGCTAACAGCTGGATTCAACGCAATGTGCTATTCATTTCCCCTGTAATAGACTTGCCTGGAGCACTTTTTTATTATTATTTCTGAAGTGTCAGATGCATAATAGGGGAAGTGATTGTGGTGCATTGTTTTGGTGCATTTTATTCCCATTCACACCCTACCATCACAATCTCTCAAATAGCCACTAAAAAGATGTTATTCGGGGTTTATTATGTCAGCAATATAACTCATGTTGCTGTGTCTGTGGCATACTGTTGTTGTCCTTTTTTGTCATAGATTTGCCATTTTATAAAGGTTACATATTATGTTATATAAAGGCTTTTGTCTCTGAAGACAAGTCTCAGCAGTTGAATGTTGCAACAAAAGTAATTTTCTTTATGAAAATTATTTGCTTTACGCATGCTGTCACTCATCAGCTGATATCATGTTTTGTCATTTTGATGATTGAATATTAGTTGGCTGACTCCAAGTGTTGGAAAGCAAAAGAAGATTATAATAATTTGTCTTGTTGGAAATAGTGCAATATTTTCACAAAATCTTTTGCATGTGAATTAAAATTTAAAACTGAATACTTGAATCAAAACAGAATGTTATTCCATTAATACAAGCTCCTTCGTTTTCTAGGTCATAATTATTATGCAATATTATAATTTGTCTTGTTGGAAATAGTGCAATTTTTTAACAAAATCTTCCACACATGAATTCAAATTTGAAACTGAATATGTCAATCAAAATAAAATATTATTCTATTAATATAAGCTCCTTTGTTGTCTCGGTTGTAATTATTATGCAATGTCTTAAAATTAACAGATAGAGGACTGACTGTGTGAACCAAGGGAGATGAGCTTGATCCTGGCAATGTTCTACCATGGGCAGTTGACAGCAACACTTAGTAAATTGTGCATTCAAGTCCAACTTTAGAATTTGGCAACAAAATCAAAGCTGTCACCTCATAATAGTGCTGAATGAGTGCAGTTGAGGATTATCATCTTTGGCTGAGATTTTGTATCAATGGCCTATAGGCCCTCTAAGTGTATGCAAAATATTCCATGGCATAATTCCATAAAAGCACTGAGGAGTTACCCCTGGTGTCCTGGTTTTCCTTCAATAAGCAGCAGAAAAACAGATTATCATAATGCTGCTTTTGGGAGTTGGCTATGCACACGTTGGTGACTGTTTCCCACATTATTACATGCCATGTGATCATGAAAAATGCTATATAAATGTCAATATTTCTTTAATTCAGCAAGTGAGGAACTGTAAAGTGAATCAATTTTCACAATGTGAGAGGTTGTGTTTAGATTTTATGAAATAAAAGGATTGAGATTGGCATGAGCTGCAGTTTTGAGATTTACTATAAACTACTGCTATGTTTTATTGTTCAAATGATTTTTTAGAATTATGCTAAGACATTAGAAATTTAAACTTGAGTGACACAGCAAACTATATTTTTAAAGGAAGCAACTGGTTTCTAGTTCATGAAGGAACATGCTGGATCTGAATCTAATTTAAGTCAAATCATATTCAGCAAAACTGACTGTTATTGCTATAAGTTCCTGTTGTTTTTTGGTATGTTACTACAGGAGGTAATTCAAAGTGGGACAACAGTAATTAAATACAAGAGGTAGTAAATCTATTGTTGTCTATGCTTGGAAACCAATGGCAAATAAGGTATAGAACCTTCTGATGCCCAACTTTCTGCTGTTCTTTGCACCTACTGTGATGTTTAGTGTCGGCTTTGGTAAAAGCTTAATCTTTGGGTAAGAGGTGGTAGGTTCAAGCTACTATTTTATCACATGAGCAGCATTGATACTCTTGAGAATCATTGGATTTGTTCCCTTCAGTGAGTTGTTGCAATGAGGTGGATGTAAATTGCACATGCAACCAATTAATAACGAGTAGAAGCAGAAGATGACAATGGTCCAGTCAGGTGGGCAACAAAGTGACAAATGGAATTTGATCCCAAGAAATGAGAGGGATTTGGAAAGGCAAATGAAGCACTATTCCTTATAGCACTATCTACTGAAAAAGCTGTATGAAATACTGCCCCCACAGGTTAAACGCTGTCATGGAGGATGTTCAAGCATTTCAAGGCAACTTAGCAGTCTCAGCACATTCTGAAGCATTGAATAGTTCCAGGTGAAAGAAGGATCAAAAGACGCTTTGTGAGGATTCATGTCAAACTGGTGGGACACCACTAACCATTAACCAGACGTGATATCCTGACTGCTAGTTTCAGATCTCCATAACGTTAGCACCGTGTGATGTAAGTGCACAGTTTCACCGCTGTTTTTTTATGTAATGATGATGTAGTGATGCAAAACTATTGTGACATCAGATCATCTGAAGATATAATGGACTTCAGTGAGGCCTTTGATAAGGTCCCTCATGACAGGCTGGTACAGAAGGTAAAGTACGGGGTCAGAAGTGAGCTTGCAGGATGGATAAAAAACTTTCTGATGAAGGGTTTAGGCCCGAAACGTCAAGTTTTCCTGCTCCTCTGATGCTGCTTGACCTGCTGTGTTCATCCAGCCCCATGCTTGTTATCTTGGATAAAAAACTTGTTTAGTCATAGAAGATAGAAGGTGGCAGTGGAAGGGTGCGTTTCTGAATGGAGGGCTGTGACTAGTGGCGTTTCTCAGGGATCAGAGTTGGGACCTTTGCTGTTTGTAATATATACAAATGATTTGGAGGAAAATGTAACTGGTCTGATTAGTAAGTTTGCCGATGACACAAAGGTTGGTGGAATTGTGGATAGCGATGAGGACCATCAAAGGATGCAGCTGGATATAGATCGGTTGGTGACTTGGGCAGAGAGATGGCAGATGGAGTTTAATCCGGAAAATGTGAGGTAATGCATTTTGGAAGGTCAAATCCAGATTGAAAATATACAGTAAATGGCAGAACCCTTAAGAGTACTGATAGGCAGAAGGATCTGGGTGTACAGGTACACAGGTCACTGAAAGTGGCAACGCAGGTGGAAAAGGTAGTCAACAATGCCTTCATCAGCCGAGGTATTGAGTTTAAAAATTGGCAGGTAATGTTGCAGCTTTATAGAACCTTAGTTGGGCCGCATTTTGAATATTGTGTTCAATTCTGGTCGCCACACTACCAGAAGGATGTGGTGGCTTTGGAGAGGGTACAGAAAAGATTTACCAGGATGTTGCCTGGTACAGAGGGCATTAGCTATGAGGAGAGGTTGGAGAAACTTGGGTTGTTCTCACTGAAACGACGGAGGTGAGGGGTGACCTGATAGAGGTCTACAAGATTATGAAGGGCACGGACAGAGTGGATAGTCAGAAGCTTTTTCCCAGAGTGGAAGAGTCAGTTACCAGGAGCCATAGGTTTAAGGTGTGAGGGGCAAGGTTCAAAGGTGATGTACGAGGCAAGTTATTTACACAGAGGATAGTGGGTGCCTGGAACTTGCTGCCGGGGGAAGTAGTGGAAGCAGATACGGTAGTGACTTTTAAAGGGCATCTTGACAAGTACATGAATAGGATGGCAATAGAGAGATACGGTCCCTAGAAGAGCAAGGGGTTTTAGTTGTGACGGGCACCATGTCGATGCAGGCTTGGAGGGCCTAAGGGCCTGTTCCTGTGCTGTAATTTTCTTTGTTCCTTGTTCTATAATTCGCACATTAACATGGATAACACAACATTTACTTTGCAACATAAAAGACAAAAAACTGCAAAAAAAGCAAATTTGATGTGTCTTTTTCATAAGTAGAGACTGGCTGCAAGATGGGCAGCAGATTTGCATACAATTAAAAAAAACTCTGACCCCAGCTCAGTTGGCCTAGAAGCAGTGGCTTTATGGTTTTCTCTAGAATCTTGACCTTGCAAAGGTTGCTTTGTCATTCGTTCTTGGACAGCACTTCTTGTTAACATTCTGATCATGTTGACACATTCATATTGAGACCCTGTTTGTCCACATCAAGGACATCCCTCACTTTGTCGATTCCACTTGTGAAGGCTACAGTGTGCCACCAGGATGCAGGCCCCCCTGTCTCTATGATACCACAAATCAGTACTGACACATTCCAGGCAATGAAACCTCATCTTCAGGAGGTCCACGGTCTGTTCCACTGTGGCCCTGGTGGAAGTATGAGCTGTGTTGTGCCTTCATTCCATATCTTTCTGTGGCTTTGTTAATGTGATGGGCCACGTTTGGTGCAGGTATCCCTTGTCTCCCAGCAGCCATTTCCTGCTCAAACATTCCAGGTTGGTCATAGGGTGTTCTCAAAGAAACCTGGGCACAATTAATAGCACCTTGCATCTAAGGGAAGCCAGCGATGATGGAGAACTTCAATGCCCTAGCAGCTTGACCATCATTATCAAGGGGGAAGGACACGAAGGAGTAGGTTCTGGTGAACATGGCACCATTGACATCCCAGATGCACCGAAGACTGGAGGTTTGGGAGATAACATTGGCATCCTCAGCTGTTTCCTGAAATGAGCCACGAGCATGACAATTAAGAGCAGTTGTGATCTTGGTGGCTACCAAGATGGGATTGATACCCAGTCCTTGTGGGTACAAATCTTCATCTACAAATCGTCATAGGTCTAAGATGAAGGACATTGTTAATCATCACCAGCTTATAAAAATAACTTTTGAAGGTAACAGGAGACAAGCCTATTAACCCTAGGACTCACCATCTGCCTGTGCCTCCACAAAGGATCTATGATTGTTATTTCCTTCTCTATTGATTTATCAATAAGAATAAAGTCAGGGGGAGCTGAACAAGCCCATTTGTCATTTCAATTTTGTAAGTAGATAATCTGTGGGAATAGTGAGAGAAAGGAAATATTATTGAAGGGACATCCAAAACATCATGTCAAGCTTAATGACCAGGCTGAAAGTTATGCCCTCACAGAATATGGCTTGAAGGCTTCCTAATGAAGTCATTATTATGTCTCAAGGTAATGTTCTGAGGTATGTGATCTTGCTCAATTACATGCTGGACAATCAAATTGTCTGTGTTAAATTGGGAGGAAACATTTAAACCACCCCAACTCAGGTTAATCATCTTGTGTGCTAAAAGCTAGCCAATCTAAATACGGTGTCTGTCTCTAATAAAATACCCTAGAAGTATTGTGCATAAAAAAGCAAGCTAAGACCAATAAGATGCCCAGCTCTATGTCCAGATAGTCTTGTATTTATATGAAATGGCTAGGTTTCACTGAACATAAAGGAACGCAGCAGACATATGCAAGTCAAAGCCATCCTTCAGCTCCAAAGTTGATGGGTGAAGCCCCGAAGGGGTGACTGAGTTGTTCTGTGAGTAGTGTGATGACGTTGTGAGACTGATGATTTGCCAATGCCACGTTTCGTGGATGAAGGGCTGACAAAGATGGTCACTATTGATCATTCAAGAATCTTCTGTGAAGTGGTTCCTTGTAAAGAGAAAGCAGATAGCCAACACTCACATTCCAAGGGCTGGAAGGGATGCTGACAAAACAAGTCAGCAAGTGAACACTCTGTTTTAATTGTTGAGTCTTTGAGCCATTGGGCTTCCCAATAGTGGAAAGTAAGTTTGCAGATCTGATGTTAATAAGGTAGGTTAGACTATTAATGAGATTTAAAAAATCATCACAATGAACTTCTTTACTCGAGGAAGAAACTCTGGGCTTGCCAGCAAAGGCTTGAGCATTAAATTGGGCAAGATTTTTTTAACATCAAGCATCTGATCATTTTTCACTCTCACCCAATTAGGTTAGTTTCCTTGTGTATTCTCAACATGCCATGGAATTACATCCTTGGTCTTCTTAATTCATAAAGAATAGTTTCAATTAACGTATCTAGTTCATTGTTTACTTTAAGTGAAACTGCCTGAATAAATCTTCAGAGGATCAGGACATAAAAATTTGGGACTCGTATAGAATTGGCAAAGTACATCCTCCTCACATTATAAACCAAGATGCTGTTAAGGTCAAATGAGAAGTGGGAGCATCAAAAGAATCATTTCACCCACATTCACCTGGTCATAAAAACAGGCAGCTGATTCACAGATGTAAGTGTCATCCAACTCCTTTGAAGGATTAAATTATTTCTCAATAATTAATAATTAATGTGAAGAGGATGTACTCTGCCAATTCTATACGAGTCCCAAATTTTTATGTCCTGAGCCTCTGAAGATTTATTCAGGCAGTTTCGCTTAAAGTAAACAATGAACTAGATACGTTAATTGAAACTATTCTTTACGAATTAAGAAGACTAAGGATGTAATTCCATGGCATGTTGAGAATACTGACAAACAAACTAACCTAATTGGGTGAGAGTGAAAAATGATCACATGTTTGAGGTTAAGAAAATCTTGCCCAATTTAATGCTCAAGCCTTTGCTGGCAATCTCAGAGTCTCTTCCTCGAGTATTGTTTAAGTGAAGAATTCAGTTTGTATTCTATTTGAATATATGCATGTACTTTGGAATTACAGTTGGTAGTGATTTTGGTGGTCTTGCAGTTGTTTAGACCTTTCTAGTTTTATCATTTAAACCTAATATACTGTATCTTCTATGTATATTCTGTTACATTTGTTTTAATATAATGATCATTTCTACACAATCCCTCCTGATTTTTACATAGATACTAAAAAGACTTTAGTTAACTTGTCTTAGGCATCAGAGGCTTGGTGAAGTCATGCATTGACAGGTTGTTCTTTCGATTACAACAGATTGACAGGCTTTGGCATTTTTCAGAACATTCAAATGTATCACTTGGAACATTCAGAACTAGATTAAACCACTGGGAGTTGACATTACATACTTTATGTGCAGACACATAAATGACTTCATCGGTACTACGTTAAAATTTCAAAGCTTGGCTCATTTAAATAGACAAGTTTTTTACAAAGGGATGATCTTACAAAATGATTGGCATGTTGAAAAATGAATCAGGAAAGAGAAGGAAGTGATGTCATTAAGAAGACCATTACTTTTAAAGAAACTAATTAGGAATTAGACACACACCATTTAGTCAATCCAAGATTGAAGATGTGCAGTTTGTGTGTTTGCAAGTCACCTGAGTTCAGGATGTCTCTAATCGTGCACAATTGACTAGGGCTAACAAAAGGTTAAGAGGCAGTGATTCTTAGTTGTTCAATGCACAATAAAAGAAGACACAATAGTCAGAATGAGAGCTTCAGTCAACAGGAGTAAACAAGAGACATGTGCCTAATCAACCAGAGTCAAAAGTTGGTGTCTTAGAGTGAGTCATCTGAAAAATTACTGCTTTTATTCAGTAATTTTTTTAGACTTGTTTTGATAAACTTAATGCATTCTGTGAAACCTGTAAAATCACACACACTTGGAATTGGTCTTCTAATGAAGCAGGGCTTGAAAATCTTTAGATTTAGCAAAGTTCAATTCAGTCTGTAATTGTAATTGTCTTAGGTCTCATGAATAAAATTAAACTGAATCCCAAAATCGTACGTCTTAAAGGCTTTAGTAGAAATGTCTCAGCTACCTTTCTCCTGAACATGTGACAATCAAGCAGCACGGTATACTAGGAAGAGTTCAGGTTGTCAATTAAACAGTCTGTACAGTTAAGGAAAATGCAGCATTATAAGTAATGAAATGATGATTTGACAAATCAGCAAATCTTTTTGTGTGTTAGTGTGTTTGAATATATTCATGTCAAACTAATCAAGTCTCTATCCGGTTTAGAACAAACTTTAGCAAGAGTCTTTTTTGACTACGTACTTTACAAAGGGTAGCTCACAGAATGACTGATTGTGCTGAAGGGCTCTCTGAACTTTTACAGATGATATTGTTAAAAATATGCTGCTTAATCCATCTTCCTGCCAGCAAGGAGTTGCCAGGAAGCACTTACTGTCCTTCACTAGCAATGTCATGTTATCCACAAGCAGGAAAGTATTATCTGAATTGTGACAATATACTGCATTTCAGATTCTGATGTACCCCAGATAACTTTAGACAGCTTGGAAGAAACTTCACAACTCCAATTATCTGCTTATTAATAGTGTGTATGGTTCGCAGCGCAGTATACCTGTTCTGAGATGACCCGAAGTGAACCATTGCAATGGACATTTCATATGTTCAAGCAGCCAAGCGTGTATTTAACACTGGTTGTTTAGCACAAATGTAATAGATTGGTGGCAGAGAAAAGGAACCTGGCAACCTCCACGAAAGCATACATTCTCATGTGAAATAAAGTGGTTGGTTGCTGTACGAGCTGCACTAAAGATCTTTTCTTTTCAAAGGACAACCATTAATAAAATACGAAAATCAGTCACCTTGATCTGGGGAAATCCTCCACTTCGTTAAATGTGGTGTGTACAGTTTCTGCTCTACTGGGCTCATGCAAGGATAGATACAGAAGTTCAATTGTACAAACATCTTCTCCATGATATGCTGCCAAATTGCACATCCATAACATCACACATCAGTGCTTAAAGCCATCTTTTGCTGAAGGCCTCATCAATGACTGTGCAAGGGCTTAACTATCCCATTACTCTCCTTGTAAGTTTCCCATCCTCAATAACTTGAGCTCGCTCAGAACTCTGATGTTAATATTCTCACCCATATTTCTCCTGTGCTTTCCCATCTCAATGGACCCATTCAGCAGGACTTCCAATTTAAAATTCACATTCTTGTGTTTAAATTGTTCACATTTCTCAAATTCTTTAATCTCATCCAGTCCAGTTCCTAAGCTCTGGTATTGTCATCCTAAAATCTCTTTACCTCTTTCTCATCATTTAACACTCTCTCCAAAATATACCATGCTGTTACAGTTCGTTTTTGGTTTGCTATCAATTATTAAATCAGAAGCTTCTGTGTGGTGGTTGGGAGATCTGCCCATGTTAAATCTGCTATATAAATGGAAGCCTTTTTTGGCTGTTGTTGGCATAGGGGCACAGGGGCACTATGACTAAGGCCATTTGTGGCTGCTTTCATGTTATTTAAAAATGAAGTGCTGTTATCAGTATAATGTCATTGACAACTCACTCATCATTGCATTTGAAGATTATCATTGGTATACATATACAAAGGAACATAGGATGAAAAAGCAAATACAAAAAGGTGCTAAAGGAGATAAGAATCAACTCCTGGGAGGTATTGTGGAAAAAATTACAACAACCTTCTTCTTTCTTCTCATGTTTGTTGGGCATTAAATATTTAAGACCTTTGAACATACACTAATCACAAATATTTGATCTTACTGAACAATATGAGCTCAATAGATGACACAACTGTCTGTAACATACACTTTGAATGAATGTGTTGGCAGTATTGATTATATCCTTTTGAGTTCTTTAAAAAAAATGGCAGATGCTTTCTATTTTTTCACAAATTTCTGCAGTATAGTAAACTTTCCACATGATGGTGCTGTTGAACTTCTTAGAAAGAAGGCTCACTATACTCAACACCTTTAAATTATTAAAGATAGTTAGATGGTAACAGCTGGGATCATGTAAGTTATTACTAAATAACAGGAAACATTAACAATTGAAAGGAATTACTACTATCCCTTGATGCTACTGTTGAAAAGTTAAAACCAACACTGATTTCTTGTTTCATGTCTGAAGAACAGACATTTAATTGAGGTTCTGGAAGGCAATTACTGCCCAAAAGAGCAAATACTATTTGATGGAGGAATAAAATCAACAGACATGTCAAGAGTATGTTCCATTCATTGTGTTTACACTAGAACTGCCAAGAATTGAAGCTCCCATTGATGCAGTGATATTTGGCTGTGTTCACGAAATTCAGCAATTTGTACAACCATTAAGTGATCATTTCTTCCCTAGTCAAGAAAGAAAGGCACTCAGAAAATCAAACCAATGTCAGAAAGAATATTATTCAAAGAATAAAACACCACAGTAAACGGAATAGCTTTTAATGTTGAAAGATACATGTGGTTATACATGAAGCATAGGTATGCAGTTCAAGATCTAACACCTGTCATTAGGCACTGATTTGCTTTCCAGCTCAGTGTTATTACAATAAATTTAACATAATCAAATATTTCACATTTATACTTTTAATACTGGAAATAAAAGTATGTACAATACTTTAAATATTGTATATACAACAATAAAAATAACTACTGGCTTAATTATTTAGAGGAAAAGTTCTGAACATTCCAATTTTTGACCATTTTAATTATCAACAAAGTAAATATAAGATTGAAGTACTGCATGACCACATCAGTGCTTCATTTCAGCATGATAAATATTAAGGAATTAAACATTAGCAAGCAGGCTGTGAATAAATAGTGGCCTTCTCCAAGCACCTTTATGCTGTTGCTCTTTTTTCCCTAAAACAAGAGCAAATTCTGACTTTACATATTTAATCATATATGTGTATACATGAGGCATTTAAGGTAATATTTCTTGGCATTCTGGTAGTGCACTGAAGTGATTGGTATTGCTAGACTCTCTTTTCACTTACAGTAAATTCCCAATCTGAAATATAAATTGACTTCCAGTTTTAGACATAATCAATAATTCTGAATTAGGGCACGAGCGTTTTTGGATGACTGGTGACATCTTAGTAACTCAGGAAATCAATGCCAGCTTTGACACATTTGGAAGTAGCAATATCAATAGCCATTGCTTTTATCTCAGTATCTCCAAACTGCATTAACGTTTGAATCTCTCTTCGTGCTGGCAGTGATGGACTATCAGCTCCTGTTAGATCAAGGCGAAGAGTGCCACACTTCTTTACACTGGTATCAGTGATGAAGTTAACATTATCATTTTCAGAACAGTATATATTGATCACAATAACCATTTGTGATGGCTTTGCAGGAGTGTAACTGCGTTTGACAGTCTCTCCAAGAGCCACAGACTGGTCAGCTGTGATGAACTTGTCAAACACATCAGTACACCAGCGAGTGCCATCTTTAACTAGCAGCTTTTCAGTCGGGTGCTTCCCATCCACAAATCGATTCAATACCCCAACTCCGTAGGTCAGTGGCGAACGCCGTACTTTAATGATAGTGGGGTCCAGTCCAAACAGCACTGCCCCTTTTAGAATGGTAAGTCCCACATCGTGAGGAATTATGACACGGCATTTGTCAGCAAGATTTGATTGAATGGCCTGCTGAAGTAAAGGTGACTCAGCGAATCCACCCACCAAAAACAAAAACTTCAAACCTGAAACTTCGGGTTTCTGGAAAAGATTAACTGGAGAAAAATACTGTTCATCAGAAATATTCCCTTCATAAACACAAACCAGTTCTTCTCAACATTAGAGATAAAAGGTACTGCAGATGCTGGAGAATCTGAGATAACAAGCATGGGGCTGGATGAGCACAGCAGGTCAAGCAGCATCATAGGAGCAGGAAAACTTGACGTTTCGGGCCTAAACCCTTCATCAGGTTTCTGATGAAGGGTTTAGGCCCGAAACGTCAAG
>JAHRHZ010000140.1:17993879-18012930 GCA_024137785.1 Ginglymostoma cirratum | reverse complement strand
TCCCAAAACCAGCCCAGCTTGTCCCCGCCTCCCTAACCTGTTCTTCCTCTCACCTATCCCCTCTTCCCAACTCAAGCCGCACCCCCATCTCCTATCTACTAACCTCATCCCGCCCCCTTGACCTGTCCGTCCTCCCTGGACTGACCTATCCCCTCCCTACCTCCCCACCTACACTCACCTTTACTGGCTCCATCCTCACCTCTTTGACTTGTCTGTCTCCTCTCCACCTATCCTCTCCTCTATCCATCTTCTATCTGCCTCCCCCTCTCTCCCTATTTGTTTCAGAACCCTCTTCCCCTCCCCCATTTCTGATGAAGGGTCTAGGCCCGAAACATCAAGCTTTCCTGCTCCTATGATACTGCTTGGCCTGCTGTGTTCATCCAGCTCCACACCTTATTGTCTTGAGTTGATGGGTGTGTTCTTTGGTCAGATCAGCAGGTAGTTTTGTGTAGTGTTCCTGGTTGTACAGTTGTCGGTATACATCTTTGCAGCAGTCCATTCCATTCTGTACGATGATGGCTCCTCCTTTGTCTGCTGGTTTGATGACAATGTTGCAATTGGTCTTGAGAGCATGGATGGTGTTGTGTGTGGGTGACCTATGGGGTGAATCATTTCATCCAAGATGTTTGCTCATTTTCAGACACATTCTAAATTGTTCAAGAAACACACCATGTATAGTCACAGTCAGTGTGGCATTTTATAAAATTCCTGCTTTTGAAATAAAACCAGCCTTATTCTAGGTTAAAACTCTGAGACAGATTCTGAACAAGGCCTCACACCTAAAATTCAGTGTCTGACCTGAGATGTCACCTTTTGTACATTCCTATCACCCTGCGTGTTTGAAGTTTGGAAAGTTAGGCAGAATCTAATGAAACCTTTAATTATCCCAGGGCAGTGGCTTGAAACAGATTCTTGAATTTGCATCCTAATCAATTGAAATTTGCAGCTCCTTTCTAACAGAGTTCTCCATATCCTGCTTCTGCAATTTCTACAATACAGGAATGTAAGAATGAATAAAGATTCCACAGGAGGCACTCAGTCAGCCATTTTAGGTTTGTTCACTCCACTCACACCAGTTGTATGATCTTTTGATCTCCCTGCCCTTCCTCTGTGTGCTCTCCTCTCACTGCACTTGATGAAGAGGCTGTCCTCCAAAAGTTTGTGATTTCAAATAAACCTGTTGGACTATAACCTGGTGTTGTGTGATTTTTGACATCATAAAGAAGGGCTCAGTTTGATCTGGTTTACCTGCAGTTGCCCTGTAAAATTGTCTGAAAGTTTAAGACACACAACTGGGCAGACTCATGAAAACCCTTTTTGCCAAATATCTCAACCAAAAATGCTAGAGGAGGAGGAGGAAAAAGGTGAGCAGATTTCCACTTTTGTCCAAACAGCTGGATTTTTGCCTACATTATCAACAGTTCAGAAAAATCCAGCCTTTTAGAGAGGCCGAGCTAGCGACGCCCATATTCCATGAATGAAAAGTAAACAACTCGTGATCTCCTCAACCTCCCCCAATTTTCCATGCCCAACAAATCCAAGTAGGCAAGTTAAACTAGACAGCAGGAAACTAATTTCAGAACTCAGGATGTACAGCATCACGAGCTTTGGGATAACCATCACATATCCATTAACTTGCATTTATCATCTTATCTCCCTGTCTCATATCCTTGATTGGGAATACTCAGGAAGGCTCAAATGCTTATATTTACCAGTGAACCTGTGCTGTACAAATTTAAACATGTCTGTCTACATACCTGCTTTTCCTAAGGGCATGCTCCACACTGTGACCTCTGAATTTTTTATAGTAATCGATGAATGAGAAAGGCAAATTGATGTTGAGTGGATTGATTCTACCAGGAGCAGCAGCCCTTTTACGTGACTCAAATGCAATCATTAAATCTACCCAAGCTGCTGGACGTTTGATTTTAAATTGTTCAATGAAATCCTCCCCAAAAATTTTACAAAGAAGTTTTTCGAATTCATAATCCACTCCTATAGAGCCAAAGGGTCCACCTGGAATTGAAAGAAGACGTAACTAAGTTAAACAATAACAACTAGCATTTTTTAACTCCTATAACAAACCAGAATGTCCCACCGCAATATTACTAAAGAAAATTTGACATTGCATTTCATAAGGAGCTATTAGGACAGTCGACCAAACATGTCCCAATGAGTTAGATTTTAAAGAGTAGCTTAAAGGAGAATAGACAGCTGGAGAGGACAGGCTTAAGGTATGAAATCCAAAATTTAGGCTCTTGGTAGCTGAAGATATGACGTCTAACGTGAGTGATTAAAATGAGGATGCTCAACAATCCAGAAATGAAGTAGTACAGAGATTACAGGGAGAAGCAAATTTACGGAGATATAGAAGGTAGTTACTTTGAAAAGATCTTTTGCTGACTTATGTCTGGTCTATTGTAACAATTTAAATATTGTGCTGTCTAAGAAATTAATATATCCCTTGTGTATTGTGGCTTTAATCTTAATGGAGGGTTAGCAAATCTTGAGGATATTAATGAAGGTTTTGAATTCTTCAATGTGAATTTAAGCACCACATGTGCCATAGCTACAACATGACTGCATCACCTAACGAATTAGTGAGAAGGAAAAAGGGGACCCTGAAACGAAAGGAACAGCACAAGATCAAAAAGTAGCTCTTTATTAGATCTAAACAAGATCCATCAGCGAGAAATGCCGTGCCCTGAATCCAAGCACTGGGAGCCATCCATTACAATCACCTAAAGAGGCTATTCTTCAAGTATGGAACTGTATAGGGTCTTATTGAGCCACGTATGGAAAACTGTATACAGTTTTGGTCTCCTTAATCAAAAGGACTAACTGAATTAGATGAAGGTTTAGAGAAGGTTCATGCAGCTAGTACCTGGGATGAAGGTTATTATCTTATCAAAGGTTGAGCAGATTGTACCTAAATGCATTGGAGTTTAGAAGAATGAGAAGTGATCTTATTGAAAGATATAAGATCCTCAGGGGACTTGACTAGGTAAACACCAAAAGAAAGGTTTTCCCTTGTGAAGGAATCTAGAACAAAAAAGGAACACAGTTTAAAAATTAGGGCTAACCCATTTAAGATTGAGATAAATTCTCTCATTTGGTCATTAGTCTGTGGAATTCTCTTAGCCAAAGAACAGTGGAAGTTGGATTCTGCATTCAATGTTGCGTTACATAGATGAGAATTGACAAAGGAGTTAAGGATTATGCAAGATGAACACAGTGAAATAAAAACAGAAAATGCTGAAGAAACTCAGCATGTCTGGGAACATCTATGGAGCGATGAACTAACTTTCCAAATCCAAAATGATTCTTCTTCAGTACTTTCATATCAGTCTCAAAACATTAACTCGGCCCCTCTGTCCACAGACGCTGCCGAACCTGTTGAGTTTCTCCAGCATGTTTTGTTCTTATTTCTAATTTCCAGCATCTACAGTATTCCATTTTGTGCAGTTGAGGCCACATTCTATTAAACAGCAGATCTTGCCAGATGGCCTACTCGTGCTCCTGTGTTCTTGTGTAAGCATGGAGAAAGTTTTATTATTTTAATCTTACATCTCATTCCTATGGAGGAAGACAATAGATACATTAATTGAATAAAACGCAAGTTGAATGTAGTTTCAGAGATAGTAGGAACCACAGATGCTGGAGAATCTGAGATAACAAGGTGTGGGGCTGGATGAACACAGCAGGCCAAGCAGCATCAGGGGAGCAGGAAGGCTGAAGTTTTGGGCCTAGACCCTCCGCCTACCGCATCCCAAAACCAGCCCAGCTCGTCCCCGCCTCCCTAACCTGTCCTTCCTCCCACCTATCCCCACCTCCAACCTCAAGTCCCACCCCCATCTCCTACCTACTAACCTCATCCCGCCGCATTGACCTGTCCGTCCTCCCCGGACTGACCTATCTCCTCCCTACCTCCCCACCTACACTCACTTTTACTGGCTCCATCCCCGTCTCTTTGGCCTGTCTGTCTCCTCTCCACCTATCTTCTCCTCTATCCATCTTCTATCTGCCTCCCCCTCTCTCCCTATTTATTTCAGAACCGCCTTCCCCTCTCCCATTTCTGAGGAGGAGTCTCGGCCCGAAACGTCAGCCTTCCTGCTCCTCTAATGCTGCTTGGCCTGCTGTGTTCATCCAGCTCTACACCTTGTTATCGCAAGTTGAATGTACTTCTATCTAGTCAAAACAGCACTCTCACCACTTCCTTGGGGGGGTTTTATGGATCATCCACCAGCATATTTGCAGTGAGATAAAATGGTTAGCTGGACTATCACTGTCTCCATGAGTTGCCCCCACGATATGACAGGTAGAGTTAGTCAACAAGTCCTTTTTGAGTTTATTTAGACCTTTAACGAGCCAATTAATAACCCTACTTAATGATGTCATTCCACTTGTGCTGTTATAATAGAAGGGGTGTGAGGAGACAGCATGAAGAAGGTCAGCCCACTATTTCATGACCTTAAGGCTAAAAAGGCAGGAAGGAAACATAGATAACAAGGTGTAGAGCTGGATGAACACATCAGGCCAAGCAGCATCAGAGGAGCAGGAAAGCTGACGTTTCGGGTCGAGACCCTTCTTCAGGCTTGGCCTGCTGTGTTCATGCAGGTCTACATCTTGTTATCTCAGATTCTCCAGCATTGGCAGTTCCTACTATCTCAGGAAGGAAACATACCTCTTTTGGCTGGGGGTGCCTTGGGCTCATCATAAAAATCCCTCACCACATCCCCAAGATACCACACGCCTTGTGCCTTCCTCTCTTTATTCTGAATGTGAATCCCATGCTCCTTACACACTTCCTAGGCTCCCCGACCCCCTCCAATCAAAACAAGGATATCAAATGAAGGTATGTGTAATCTTTTCCTGTTGACTCTCTTGCAATCCTAGAAGTAACCACTACTTCCTTCTTAGCACTGCTGGGACTACTCAGCAGTCAGCCAATCAGGTTGACTGGTAGTTCTAAAGGACAGGACACCTTGTTGAGTTTCTCCAGCACGTTCTGTTTTCAGGGGCAGAGGACCCACAGTTCACTCATTAAGACTATCCCAGTTTATCACCATCATGAGGAAGTCTGTTTTATTGTTCAGCTCAAGAGGCTACTCTGACTGATTGACTGATTGCAATTACCAAGCCCAAATATTCACAGAAACTTTGGAGAAATCATAGAGACAAACTGTACACAAGAGATCCTTCAGCACATCACGTCTGTACTGACACAAATGTACTACATCAACTAGTCCCACTTTCCTGCACTAAGCCCATAGCCTTGAATGTTACGACACTTCAAAGTGCTCATCCAAGTACTTTTTAAAGGTTGTGAGTTTTCCTAGGTAGTACGTTCCAGACTCCACCATCTTCTGGGTGAAAAGAATTTTCCTCAATCCCCCTCCAAACAGCTTGCCTTTCACTTTAAAACTATGCCCCCTTATTATTCACCCTTCGAGTAAAGGGAACAGCTGCTTTCTATCCACCCTGTCCATGCCCCTCATAACCCTTACACCTCTTTCCGGTCCAGTCTCAACCTTCTCCGATCCAAAACATCATTTCCACGAATGTTATGGCAATTTATGGGAGAGGTCTCAGGGAAATTAACCTTCAAGGATCTCATCTAATATCTTCTTCACTTGTAGAAGTTACTCACTAATGAAATGGCATGTTTATCTATTAAGTTATCAGAAGAGCTATGACAAATTAAGGCCAGACGTAAAGGAATCAAATATATTTCATTAATTTACCTGTGTTATGATCAATCCATTTTTTTTAATCTAGGCACTTGTAACATTTCAATACAAAATATAGATTGTGATTTTGTAACAATCAGTAGGGAAAAAAAACACTTTTACCTGAAGCTTTATAGAGTTCTTTCAAGTGTCCTTCAGGCATTTTCACTTCATGAACTGTGAGATCTACAGTACCCCCTCCGCAGTCAACCACAATATAACGGTCACCTGATGAAGTAAATTGCATTTTGAAATGCATTTATGAAGAACTTGCCTGAAACTGCAAATTACACTACCCACGTAGATATTAATAACATTTCAAGAATGCATATTTCAACACTAGCCACATAACGATACATGTACTAAGTTCAAATTGCAGCCTAATACTGAGCAGTGCATTTCAATGAAGATAACTTAGCAACATTGCTCCGGAAGACAACATGCACTTGTCATTACTCTCTAAAATTGTTAACAAATGATTGTATATCTTCAAGAATCACCTTAGAATAAGACACTTCTTTTGAACTTGCTTTTGTACATAACAATGACTTCATGATAAATCCCTGCCTGTACTATTTTAATTGCATATTTTACAACCTTCTAAAACTGCCCACAAAGGAATTTGATGTAAATACATTAAAAACATACACAGACAAAATCAAGTTCCATAGCATTATAGTTCAATGCACGTTAGGCTTTGAAGCAGTTAAACTTACTACAGTGCAGTATGATCTAAATTATGTTTTTGACTTTCGTTCATATATTTTTTGTATAGTCTTCAATATACTACAAATCCAGGTATAGAAACATTTTTAACTGTTTAAACAAACTATTAGACGACTGTACAAGTACATGAATGTATAGTAAGAAGAGTACGCTGTACAGCAAGCATTTGGAACTCATTTATGCAAGGCTTTTGCTTGAAATGAGAGCTTCCCTTAATAAAATCAATATAGTTAAATTTAAATATTAAAGATGCATCAAGATAGGGTGCAAATGCAGCACAGCAACGCCAAACAAAGCAGTGAAGTGACAGCAACCCTTTCCTTTGATCTCTCTTTCATCACTGTTTTGTATGTAAATGTCCCACAGAAACAACATATGCAATGTTAACAGAAAATGGCACCATTGCCAGAATAATGAAAATCAGAAAGAGCCAAGAATGCCAGGAAAGAAGACACTACCTTGCTCCAATTCTGACCAGATTTCTCCTATGACATTTTCCACCATAAAGGTGCGACTCTGCCGATTACGTCGTGTGCATTCTTTAGCTAGTTGTTGATAGAGAGAAAATAACTGAGCATAATACAGAAAGAATCATAAATTGTCAACTTGCAATAATTCAGTTACTAAACAAGGGTTTGTTCAGAATTTAAAAGCTTTTACTGAAAGAAAGAAACCTTGCTTTTCATGGAATTTTGTTTTGAATTTAAGAAGCTTTATCATCAGCTAAAGTGTTAAAGTAGTATGATGGCAGGGATGGAATATGAATATTGATATTTATAATTAGGGTCTCCAAATATTAATACACAAAATTTAAATTAAATCCCTTTGCTACAATTCCAATGCAATATTTTCAGCCAATTGAATGAGATTAGAACTTTCGTCTTAATAGTGGACTAAGGAATATCATTGACATTTATTAGAAGTTACTATCTTAATATTACAAACTGTTGTCACTTGGCTTTATAATTTGGTCCACATGTAAGGAAAAGATGCAAAATTCTAGCAGAATATCTGAGATAACACAAGTTAATTAAAGTAACATTTTTTTTCCAATATGAACATAGCACTACCGCAAATCAGATCTATGTGAGCCAAATTTGACTACCGTTGTTTAAAGATTAAATTTCCCCTAAATGAGTTGATGGGTTAGAAGAAAATTCTATTATATGCTATTATATATATTTTACTAGAAAGTTAGGTTGTATTATTCTTTGGCGGATTCAGTTTACATTATTTTCATGTTAAATTTTCTACGGCAGTGCACTAACTCTAATACAAATGCAAGTTTAGTAGCAAGAGATAGAGAAATAATAATAGCAAAACACAGCATGAAAATACAAAGATGAGGATGAGGATGAAGAAATGCAACAGCAATATTTAAGACTGATACCATCTTCAAGCTAGTCATCTTAAAATGCATTCATTATTTTAACTATTTCTCACCAAAAATGTTTAAATCTTATTTTCATAAATTTTGGGCATCATGAGATCATAAGCTGTCAGATAAGTAAGTTTATTTTTTTCAATTTCTTCCCCTCCAATTTGCAACTGAAATTTAACTTTTGTGGGGTAAGCTCTTACCGGTACTGGAAACAAGCAGCCCTCCACACTCCAATCTTTTACCCTCAGTTACCCTTTTACCCTGCTCCTATGATGCTGCTTGACCTGCTGTTCAGATGGTTGATGGGTTGCTAATGAATGGGAGGGGCAGCATCTCAGTGGGTTTGGATCTATCTTGAACCAATGTCCCACTAAATAAAGATCAAGAGCTATTCCCATTTCAAGAGCTTTATGAGTAACTACTATTTCCCCACGGTTTACCTCTGGTCAGCAAGGTAAAGGCTTGGCTACTTCCTATTCTGAAGGAAGTACTGTGGTACACAGGAACAAATAATTTTTTAAATAAAATTAACAAATTTTGGCCTCACTTTTCAGGCAAACTGAATAAATGAAATTTATTTTTGAAACAATCAAAATTAACGCAAGGAAAGTAAATAAATTGCTAGACCATGGGCTAAAATTGAAGTTTACATGCATTCTAAAGTTCTACCACAAAGAATAATTGTTTGACTTTGGGAGTATTTTCTCCATCCAGACATAGAACATACACATGGACTACTTCCCAGCTTTAATGGGAACACTCAGGAAATCATGATCATTTGTGACTTTTGGTGGAATTTTCCCATGTTAATTCTAAGACTAACATGTTGCTTCTACTGGCAAGGTAACTTAACCGGTTGCCAAAAGTTGCTGAAACATCAGGGTGTATTACTTCTTGATTCTAAAGTCAGTCAGTTGAAGGCTACTCCTCAGTGGATCTAACAACGAGAAAGTAAGCTTTTTCTTTTTTACCGTCTCACAGGAGGTGATGCATTCCATTAGGAAGAGATCAGCAGGTTGGACAAGAAGGATGGGCTTTCAGAGGCCATGGCATTGGCCACCATCTGTGCTTCTGACTGCCCCTACAGTGGACATTGATTGATCACTGAGGGTCTTAATTGGTGGCTTAATTAGTTGAGAAGAATACCTATGGATTAAATTTCATTGCTAAGGTGGCAGGAAAGGGATGAGTTGCCCGATTATTTCTCTTCTAGCTACCTTCAGCTCATCATGTCTTCACCACCATTCGATGAGATAATGGCTGATCTGATAATTCTAAATTCCACTTTCCTGCCTTTTCCTTATTCTCCTTGATTCCTTTACTGATGAAAAATCAGTCTGTCTCAGCCTTGAATACATGTAATTACCCAGGTTTGACAGTACTTTTGTGGTAAGAATTCCACCAAGTCGCTACCTCTGAGAGAAAGTATTTTTTTATCATCTTAAATATTATTCAAGCAACTGCCACAAACTAATGTGTACATTCATTACCCACTGTATTCAAGTTAATGGATTTGTCTGACATTTATTTTGAATAGTTGCTTTTTTAGTACAAATCGCGTATTGCTGAAAAAAGGCATTTATCAAAGCTGTTTTGCATTCATCAGGACAATTTGCAAGAATACCAATTCAAAGGAGAAACCACATTTATACCGCATGAGAGAAAAGCTATGGAGAGAGCTTACACAAAATGTGTCTTTTTACAGCAATACTTTGAAGTTGGAAGCTTGCATTCAGCTGTAAAAAATGAGCCACCAGAAAGAAATTCATGAGTAGAAGAGCAAGATTTTTGCTACCAAAGCAAAATCAGATGTTCTCTATGGTGCTACTGCAACTGACAGTGATGCAGTCAACAGGATAACCCTGATCTGCTAACCGCATGTTGCGATCCAGGTACTGGTATCAGACTTCAGTTGCAGAATAACTGCATCCTTGCATAAGCGCCAAACTTTGAGAATAAGACTGCTTAAGTAAATTAACAAGTTAAAAGCAAACAAGTGTCTTGAGCTTAAAGCAATATCAAAACTGAACTTATTTTCATATATTCTCATTCTTCCTCACCATGTTCATTAAAGTTATACGATACATTAGTTGTACTTACTGATTCACTGTGTTTTTTGAGATCTTTTACAACTCATTTTGGGGGAGGCGATGACCTAGTGGTATTATTGCTGGACTTTTAACTCAGAAACCCAGATAACATTCTAGGGACCGGGGTTCAAATCCCATCACAGCAGATGGTGGAATTTGAATTCAATAAATATCTGGAATTAAGAGTCCAATGATGACTGTGAATCCATTGTCGAATGTCAGAAAAACCCATCTGGTTCACTAATGTGCTTTAGAGAAGGAAACTGCCATCCTTAGCTAGTTTGGCCTACATGTGACTCCAGACCCACAGCAATGTGGTTGACTCTTAATTGCCCTCTGGGTAATTAGGGATGGGCAATAAATACTGCCCAGCCAGCAACACCCACATCCCGTGAATGAATAAAGAAAAAAGAATTTCCTGTTTGGCAAAACAAACTAAAGGCACTGACAGGTTTGTTTCTTTGTTATCCATGGATTATTATTCATTGACTATTATGAACAAACCATAACACAAACAGCTATTAAAGTTAACCGGATTATGTCCCCAAATATCCTCCATACAAGTAGAGTCAACTCAATTCTCCTTTTCCTGTAGTCCTCCCAACTATCAACCTTTTCTTAAATGGTTTCTGCTTCAACACAATACCTGGTAACATCTCATAAGCTTCATTACCCTCTGTATTAATAAAGATTATCTCAGTGATAAATCTATTGCAATTATTTTAGTTTTATCTTGTGGGCAGAAGAAATAATGGATCTAGTTCTGGTGACTGAAGCAGGGCAGGTGTACTGCACTCCACTAGAGAACTGCTGATTGATGGTGATCATCATAAGATCACAGAACTTAGGAGCAGCAGTAGGTCAATCAGCTCTTCAAGCTTACTGTGCCATTATAGTTCATGACTGGGTCATCTATTTCAACAACGTATTCCTTATATACCCCTTGACGTCGTTAGTAACTAATCTATCAATCTCTGCCTTGAATTAACTGAATGGCTAGGCTTCCACAGTCCTCTGGGATAGATTTCCAAAGACTCATCATTCTCCGAGTAAAGAAGTTAGACTTATTTCAGGCATAACTGGCCTGCCTTTTATTCTGAGGCTGTGTGCTCTGGTTCTAGCTCCAACGGCCAAGGAAGGTATCCTTTCTGTATCTTTGCCTGTAACTTTCCAAATTTGGTACGTTACTACCAGATCACCTTTTCTTCTTCTAAACCCCAGAGAGTACAGGCCAAGAATCTTCAATCTCTCCTCATAGGTCAGTCCCATCATCCCTGAAATCAGCCTGGTGAACCTCCGCTGCATTCTCTCTATGACAAATATACCCTTCCTTAGATAAGGGGGCTAGAATTACACCCAATACTCCCAGTGCGGCCTAGTCAGTGTTCTATACAATTGAAGCAAGATGTTTTGTTCCTACAGTTAAATTCTCTTGCTATAAAGGTTTATCTTCTGAATTGCTTACTACACCTGCATACTAGCTTTCAGTGACTTACAAATAAGGGCACCCAGGTCCCTTTGGAAATCAACACTTGCAAATCTCTGACCATTTAAAAAATACTTTACATTTTTACTCCTCCTGCAGAAGTGGACCTTACACTTGTTCCCTTTACATTCCATCTGCCATGCTCTTGCCCACTCACTCACTCACTCCTGCCTGCATCCACTTAAGAGACATTTCATGCTTCTCATAACTCACATTCTCACCAGGTTTTGCATAATCTATAAGCCAGGAAATAGTACAGTTGGACATCTAAATCATAGAGATTGCGGACAGCTTAAGCCCCAGCACTGATCTTCATGACACCCCACTGGTTACCATCTGACAGCCTGAAAATGAACCATTTATTGTCACTATTTACTTTCTGCCTGTTAACGATCTTCAGTCCATGCTGGCACATTACCCCCAACGCCATGCACTATAATTTGGTTGACTAACTTCCTGCGTGGGATTTTATCGGAAGCCTTCTGAAAATCTAAATCCACTGCATCCGTTGGTTTTGCCCTTATTGACTCGGCTAATAACATTCTTTAAAAAAAACTTTATTAAGTTTGTCAAACATGATTTCCCTTCAAAAATCTATGTTAATTCTGTCCAATCAGGCAAGTACTTTCAAAATATCAAGTAATTGCCCTTTATATAATTCTACCCTTTTTTCTCCCTATTACTGACATCACATTAACAGGTCTGTATATGACTTTTTCTTCTCTCCCTCAATTTTAAAATAGTGGAGTTAGTTTTGCTACCTTTGCAAAATTAAAAAAAAGCGTGAAAAAATAATTACCAATGCATCCAACATCTCTGTAGCCATCTTTTTCAAAACTCTATGGTGAGTTCATTGGGCTTTCAGGATCTGTCAATTTTCAGTCCCATTAATTTCTCTGTTGCTACTTGTTTATAAATACTAATTTCTTTCAGTTCCACACACTCACTGGGCCCTTGGTTTTTAATCATATCAGGGATGTTTTTCGTGTCTTCTTCCATGAAAACAGACACAAAATACTTATTTAGCTTCTCTGCTGTTTATTTCTTCCCTTTTAGAAATTCTCCAGTTCCTGCCTGAAATAGGTCCTCATATGTTTTTGTTAACCTTGTCCTTTACTTATATATCTGTTGTTATTACATAATCAGGTTTAAACCAGATATGGAAAGGGCCACAGAAAAATCAAAGGTGAAAATACCCAACTGGCAGAGAGCCAATATTAATAGCTCACAAGGAGACACAACCCAAGTGGACTGGATACAAGCATTTATCCAGTTCAGTGGCAATGAAAGGCCTTCAAGGTGGATATGGTTTTGATACAACTAAACATGTTCCCATAAGGAGAAAAGATGGAGCATCTACAGATTGAGCTCCCTGTGATGACAAAAATTATTGAAGTAAAACTGAGAAAGAAAGTTTATGGCTGGTAGGTGTAGGGAATGCTGGATGACTAGAGAAATTGAGGTTTCGGTCAAGAAGAAGAAGGGAGAATGTGTCAGGTATAGACAGCAGGGATCGAGTGACTCTCTAGAAGACAGTAGAAGTAAACTTAAGAGGGAAAATCAGGAAGGCATAAAAGGGGACATGATAATGCTTTGGCAAATATGATTAGGGAGAATCCAAAGGGGTTCTACAAATACATGAAAGACAAAAGGGTAACTAGGAGAGAACAGGGCCCCTTAAAGATCAGCAAAGCCACCTATGTGTGGAACTGCAGGAGATACTAAGTGAGTATTTTACATCATTTTTAATGTGGAGAAGGATATGGAAGCCAGAGAACTTGGGGAAATAAATAACGGCATCTTGAAAAACGTCCATATTATGGAGGTGGTGGTGCCGGGTGTCTTAAAACTCATATAAATGGATAAATCCCTGGGACCTGATCAGATGTACCCTAAAACTTGATGGGAAGTTAGAGAAGTGGATCTTTGTGTCAGCAATAGCCACAGGCGAAGTGCCAGAAGACTGGAGGTTAGCTAACATGGTGCCATTGTTTAAGAAAGATGATAAGGAAAAGCCAGGGAACTATAGACCGGTGAGCCTGACATCAGTGGTGGGAAAGTTGTTGGAAGTGATCCTGACGGACAGGATTTACATGTATTTGGAAAGGCTGGGAGTGATTCGGGATAGTCAACATGACCCTGTGCATGGGACATCATGCGTCACTAACTTAATTGAGGTTTTTGAAGAAGTAACAACAACGATTAATGAAGACAGAGCAGTGGACTTCAGTAAAGCATTCAACAAAGTTCTGCACGGTGGTCTGGTTAGAAACGTTAGATCAGATGGAATACAGGGAGAACTAACTATTTGGATACAGAACTGGGTCAAAAGTAGAAAACAGAGGGTGATGGTGGAGAGTTGTTTTCAGACTGGAAGTCTGTGACCAGCAGTGTGCCACAAGGATCAGTGCTGGGTCCACTGCTATTCGTCATTTATATAAATAACTTGGATGATGAACATAGGAGGTTTGGTTGGTGAGTTTGCAGATGACACCAAAATTGGAGGTGTGGCAGACAGTGACGAAGGTTACCTCAGAGTACAACAGGACCTTGATCAGGTGGACCAATGGGCCGAGGAGTAGCCGATGGAGTTTAATTTAGATAGATGTGCATTTGGAAAGGAAAATCAGGGCAGGACTTATCGGTAAGCATATAAGGCCCTGGGGAACGTTGCTGAACAAAGAGACCTTCGAGTGCAGGTTCGTAGTTCCTTGAAAGTGGCATCGCAGGTAGACAGGATAATGAAAGTGGTGTTTGGTATACTTCCCTTTATTGGTCAGTGCATTAAGTATATGATTTGCGAGGTCTTGTTGTGCTGTACAGGACATTGGTTAGGCCACTTGCGGAATACTACATTCAGTTCTGGTCTCCCTGCTATAGGAGGGATGTTATGCAACTTGAAAGAGTTTAGAAAAGATTTACAAGGGTGTTGCCAGGGGTGGAGGTTTGAGCTATAGGGAGAGGCTGAATAGGCTGGGGCTATTTTCCCTAAAACATTGGAGGCTGAGGCAAGACCTTCTAGAAGTTTATAAAATCATGAGGGCCATAGATTGGGTCAGTAGCCAAGGACTTTTCCCTAGGATAACAGAGTCCAAAACTAGAGTGCAGAGACTTAAGAAGAGAGGGGAAAGATTTAAATGGGAGCCAAGGAGCAACTTTTTCACACAGAGTGTGGTGCGTGTATGGAATGAGCTGCTAGAGGAAGTGGTGAAGTCTGGTACAATTACCACATTTGAAAGGCATCTGGATAAGTATACGAAGAGAAAGTAATTAGAAGGATATGAGCCAAATGTGGCAAATGGGACTAGATTAATTCAGGATATCTGGTCAGCATAGATGATTTGGACCGAAGGGTCTGTTTCCACGCTATACAGCTGTATGACTCTATTTCAGGCGCAAAAAACCGAGAGTGCATGGAATATTATGAAAGGATGTAAGAAAGGCAAAGATGAAACATGAGAACTCGTTTGTGCGTAGCATAAAAGATCTTTTAGAAGAGGTGTTCTTTAGCGGTGATATTATACAACATGACAGGGTCAACAGAGGATATTTCCCCTCATGGGGCAATGTAGAACTGGAGGGACAGTTTCAAAATCATGGTGCCCCATTTTAATGTACCCATACTAAAAGGATAAAGAAAAATAGCTACGCTGAATAGTAAACTCATTCTCATTGTGAACTAAAAAACAGACCTTGTACTTTTCAGGGGAGGCATAACACCAAAAACTATCTCAGAAAGCATTGTTTTCCCCTTCTTAACATTTCCTTATTCTTTTTTCTTGGAATTTTGCTGCATGTTAAGGTCTTAATTCTTGTGATGATTCTAGATGCCTTTTCACAGAAGACTACAAAAAGATCGAGGGTTATTGATCAGTCTACAAATTGTCAATTTGAGATTGCGGTTTTGGGCTGGCAATAAATGCAACCAATATTGTACTTTAGTGATAACTCCACACTGATGTCCCATAATTTGCTAGCTTCAGAGAAAACAAAGAAATCTCTAGCATACAAAATAGATTTACATAATTTCAGCCGAGATTTCATTACATTTACAGTGTATTATTCAAATCAAAGGAGCACATGCAAAAATCTAAGTTTTACAAATATAATGTCTCACTTACAAAGAAAATTACAAACCTTTTCTTCTATTAACATAGGAAGTCCTGCATTTGTTATATTTTCCAAAGAATCTGATTAATGTACAGTTGTTTAAATCATTGTTTTATCGGTGATTTTTTTGTATAAATGTTAAATGCATTGGCTGTGTTTTTGAACAAAATAAACTTCTTGTGTATAATTAATATTAAAATTCAGAGAAGTTTATTTGTCAAGGAACATGTGAAGTGTAGAATGAAGCATTCTCAGAATGCTTTGACAAATGCAAATAAAGCATTCAGGAAAACAGAAGTATTTCTTTACCCAGACTAAAAATATAAACAGGATCACAGTTATGTTAATTTAGTGCAAGGCTGATAGAAACTGAGCAATACTCCATGGTTAAAAACCAAAAGAACTGCAGATGCTAGAAATCAGAAACAAAAACAGTAATTGCTGGAAAAGCTCACGAGGTCTGATTGTAACCGTGGAGGGAAATCACAGTTAATGTTTCGAGACCAGTGACCCTTAGAACTATTCTGAAGAATGGCCAATGGACCCGAAATGTTCAGTCTGATTTCTCTTCACAGATGCTGCCAGGCTTAATTCAGGCTTGTGTCAACCTTTAGTAGACTTTTCAGTTCGAGGTGTCCTGGGCACTAGAGCTATTGTAAAATGTCAAAACAAATTAGTCACTAAATCTTCAAATACCTCGGTTGAACTCCATTACTGCTGGTGTGGCTATATATGCTATTCTGTATTCCATGGAGGGATACAGAACCTTCTGCCCTGGTAGTACTTGCAATGGCTCATTCAAACTTTTAGGTAAAGCCATACCTATTCCTAGCAATTTTTCAGATACTTCAATGTGAAATGGGGTGTATATTGAAACACGTGGATTTTTGGGAACAATGTTTTATGAAAAAAATCTGTTTCTCATTAGTTGTTAAAATCAACAATACAATGGCATAAATTAAATCAAAGACTTTGCATGCCACCTGCATGTAACCTCATTTTGATTAAAAACATAGTTGACTATTTTGGACTGTCCCAAAGAGAAAATATATTCACGAAGACAAAACTCCTTTAATGGCTGCAAAGTTAAGTGTTTACAAGGAAATCAGGCTTAGAAAATGTTTCAGAAGATATCTTGCCAGATTTGTAAACAGATAGGTATTTTCAATAATTATAATGACGTCATTCCATTTAAAATACAAGTCCAACGCAATGTATACATCAAATTGCACACAATATTCACCATAGCAACAATGACACACTTTTGTAGGCCTGTTCTTGCTCACTGTTCAACCTCCCTGAAAGGTCATTGGGAAGGCAATTGTTTACTTATCAACCTGCCGTAAATAAGACGTTACTGATTATAACATGCCATTTTAATTCATCAATGGCAAAGAATTGGTAGAAAAGGCACATATTTAAAGAGACCGGTTGCTCTTTTTTCAGAAACTTGTGCGACAACAGGCCTGGCCAATCTCAGATACATCTGACTAACATAAAGAGTCATCACAAAGGTCTCCTGTGGCACAGCGGTAGTGTCCCTACCTTAGTCCAGGTTCAAATCCCATCTGCTCTAAAAGGTGTACAACACGTCTGAAAAGGTTGATTAGAAAATATGAAAGAAGAACCATCACATTGTCTAGAGTCATCAATATCATAAATGGGTGAAATCCTGTTGCCAGCCAACATACTTTCTTTTAATTAATTAGGAGTGATAAATTTGACAGCAGATATCTGAACATGTATAGAAACACTAGAGGGCAGTGTCATAATATCTCTAGGTGCCAATGTGCATACATTTGTATAAAAATAAATAAATGTTGTGTTTTGCAGGTGTCCAGCATGAATGGTAATAGGTGTATTTGAGGAACGAAAGATTAAAATACAAGCTGAGCTGGTTTGAGTGCTATCACTTGATACGTGTGGTTTTCCCTTTAAAAATAGTGCAATATCAGACATATGCTAATTACATTGTGTAATGAAGCTCATGCTACAACCATAGCAATTAAACATGCCATTGATATCTTGAAACAGAGCTTCACTTGTATACACAGATCGGAGCAGCTTTTCAGCATATCCCCTCCCAGGGTTTCCCAGGATAATCATCCACTGCTCTATGCTTCACAGCTTCCATCTGGAAAGAATTTCCAGCATGTTTCTCAATAAATTGAATAGCAAAGCTATAGCAGAGGGTATGCAAATGAGGGCTTAGCAAAGGTGCCAGCAAATCAGAGGATAATGTTCCAGGCAGTAGTTCCACACACCTTCCAAGAAGTGCATAATTTCTTAAAGTGGAAAACCACACCAGTGAGTAGTAGTGATGCCCCCAGCACACTTTATTTTAAACTTTCAGACTCAATAAACCATTGAAAATTAGACACTTGAAAACAGAAAATGCTGACAACAGCCAGCAGGTCAGGTAGCATTGAATTATGCCAAAGATCCTTTACTTGAAAGATTACTCTTTTACTCACTTCACTGATGCTGCCTGACCTGCCCAGGCGTGTTTCCAGAACATTCTCTTTTATTTCTAATATCCAGTTTTCACAGTGTTTTGCTTCTTTTAAAAAAATACTTAATTTACGATTCACATGAACATTAACAAACACAATATGAACATCCAAAGTATGGCAGCTAAAATTACTATAGCCCTATCAACGGGATATGAACTCTGCAGCCACAGTAACCCGGTGTGTATTTCAGACACTCAAGTACACACTGCACCATAATTTTGCTACTTGAATTTGGAAAAATCAGAATTTCTAATACATAGGCTGTTGGTGAGACTGTCTGCTGCCAGTGCAGAGGTTTAGAACTGTCTTCAAATGGCTGTCATTTAATATTGTAAGGACACTGATTTTACCACATTTGATTGGAATTATGACCATTTAGAAATAAATTTAGGAACTGACGAATTTGCAAAGAATTTTTTCCATTTTCCTGGACTGACAATCGTACATAATTCCACTGGGATTGACTGCATTTCAATCCTCACTCAACTGAGCATTCTACATCTGTAAGCCCAGATAGTGATTGAAAGCACACACATACACACCCACAAAGAGACAGACATACATACACACAAACCCACATGTACACACCCATTCCCATGTACACACACCCATGCATACATGTAAACCTGCATGTGCACTTCCACCCTCATATACACACACATCCATGTTGCGTACACTGCACATACTCGAGTGAATATAGATACAGACACTCACATAGAGGCATGCATACTTCAACGATAGCTAGTGAAACATGAAATAGCACCAAGACTCCAAATTCAGAAGTCCCACTTCCATTTCTGACAGATCCCATCTTTGTTCGAGTGGGGAAAGATGGCAAGATGTGAAACATGCATGAGGGAAACCAAAACCCAGAAGGATCATTTAAGAGATAGTAGGAACTGCAGATGCTGGAGAATCCGAGATAACAAGGTGTAGAGCTGGATGAACACAGCAGGCCAAGCAGCATCGGAGCAGCAGGAAGGCTGACGTTTCGGGCCTAGACCCTTCTTCAGAAA
>JAHRHZ010000140.1:17973367-17990654 GCA_024137785.1 Ginglymostoma cirratum | reverse complement strand
CCATTTGAGGTGAGGAGAAGCTTTTGGCATTCTGTACCTCAAAATGGTAGAAAATCAGTCATATTCAAGACAGAGCCTTACAGATTTCCAGATATTGGAGATCTCAGGGGGATATGGAGATACTGTGGGTCAATGGCATTAAAGTTAAAAGGTCTGCCATCTAGTTGAATGGCACAGCAGACCTGAGGAGCTAAGTGGCCTCATGTTCCTAAGTTCCGAAAATCCAAGGCGTGTGATGTCAATACAATGACATTTTCACATCTTTAATCATGGAAATCATTTGATGATTTGCCAGTGCGAGTTGCCAGTTGTCTCCTAAAGAAATCGCTAAAGAACAGCTTAGATATTGGTGAAATGTCACTTAAGTTCTAATACAGTCCAACACCTATAACAATAATTGTCACTATTACTCATTTGGTAGTACAGAGCTGGAGTACGAATGCAAAACAAAAAAGCTTTTCAACAATATAAAAGGTCTTTTTGACATAGAAAGAAAATTCAACATTTTCATGACCTTACTATAGTCTTGGATCTTATCAATATTTTTGAAAGGAAGAAAAAATTAAAATTGAAATTGCTAGGAAAACTCAGTTGAGAAAAAATTTATTTGCTAATACTGGGAGTAAACAGAATGGTATATATCATCACTGCAACATTTCTAATAAGAAATAGTTTGAGGCAGCAAATACCAAACTACTTCAAATACCAAAATGATAAACAGGCAAAGGTACCATGAGTTATTCCAGATGAAAGTGTTTCTGTGGAACTATAACCATTGACAGCCTCCTTGGCACTGAGATCAATCATCTGATGTAGGCGGAGTTTCCGGCAGTAAATGGAGGCAGCTTCAGGCTCAAGTGCAATTATCAACTGTTCTGGACAATCAGGAGATGCAAGACCAGCCTGTGGAGGTGAATCATAGAAGAAGATTAGTCCTAAATAAGGCAAACCTAGAAACAAGAGGAAACTATTTGGCCATCAAGCCTGCACTGCTAGTTTATTAACTGTGACAGCCTGACTTTTTCAATTCTCTGATGATCTTTATACAACCTGTCATATGATTTTCTGGATGGACACTTTGTTCACTGCTCAATGTCCAGACCACTGGATTGAAATACATCTTTCATTTCTCTTAATATGCTCACTTCCAAAGTATCAATCTCAGTTTTAAGTAATTTTGTTGACTTTCATCTCTGGTCTTCAGAGCAGTATAACGACATTCAGATAATCTTTTGCACACAGATTTTTTTCTGGCTTTTCTGTTGATTTTAACCAGTTTACCTTTAGTTTTGAGACTTTTCCCCTTTATTCTCCTAGAATAGAGTTGTTCCCAGTCTACCCAGTGACTTCCATTCATTATTTCAATCACCTTAACCATATCACCCCTTACCATCCTCATGTTAAAAGAATATTGTTCTGTCTCATTATAGTATAATTCCAATGCCTTCATTCAGTTATACATCTGGTAAATCATTGCCTGACTTTAATGATGCAGACGCTGTTTAGTGTTCAATCATAAATTAACACAACATCTCACCATATCTGAGGGAGGCAATGGCCTAGTGGTAACATCACCGGACTGCTAAGACAGAAACCAGTTAATGTTCTGGGAACCCAGGTTCAAATTCCATCATAGCAGTATAAAGAATCTGAATTCAATAAATGCCTGGAATTAAGAGTCTCATTAAGAATCCATTGTTGATTGCTGGGAAAATCCCATCTGGTTCACTAATGCCATCTAGGGAAGGAAACTGCCATCCTTACCTGGTTTGGCTTACATGTGACCCCAGACCCACAGCAATGTGGTTGACTCTTAACTGCCCTCTGGCCAATTAGGGATGGATAATAAATGCTGGCCTAGTGTGTAACGTCCTCATCTTGTAAATGAATTTTTTTTTTAGAAAATCAAGCGGAATTACTGATCTGTTCAAGAACCAATTTCGATTTCATTTAATTCAATAGAAAGATAAATGGGCAAACTTAATAACACTGCCAGATTGACACCCCTGTGGCAAAGACCAAAATTTATTCCTACATCACCTAGCTTAGTGCAGCCTCCGAAATATTTTTCTCTGCTCATAATTCAAGGTGAAATAGTTACAGCAACATCCTGAAAATATCCAGATCCGGAGATGTATCATTAGATGAACCTTTGATATCTGTTTTCCAATTACATTTATTGACTTCATATATGCCATCCTCCATCTATATAGATAGAAAAGTCTTTATACTTGATTTCTTTCATCATTCTGCAGTGAATGATTTATTGTTTTAGCATACTTTGATTTAAGTTTAAAAGAAAACAAAGTAAGAAAAGGACAGTTTCTAATCTTCTCTATGTAAATTTTTCTGGAGAAAAGGGTTTGCCAAGTTTCTTGCTATTCGTGTCACAAAGGCGGATCTGGCAAAACGCGAGAAGACTGATCTAATCTCAAACATTGCATTACTCACTCATGATTCACTCTATCATAGAATGTATTGGCATGGTACTTATTATGATCTGTACATCTTGCAATAGTTTCTGCTTGCACTGCTTTACACAGCTCTCAATCTTCTCTTAAATAGATATGCTTCCAACTCTTTATAAAGATGGGAACAGCCATCCTGGTGACTTCTCCCTCATTTTGTTAGGATTGTTAAAACCAGCAACATTTAACTAAGTAGATCAGTCGAGTTCATGTAGAAATCAAGGCTTCAATTCAAAATGGGGTCCTTAATTTCAACATCAAAACTCAATTGAGTATTGTACCTGTACAAATTAATTGCGCACAAACTTATCCATGAAGTGATTCATTAGGACATATTACAGACACTTAAGGTCTTTATAACATGCTGCATTGTTTGCACAGAGATTAAGAATCAAATCATAAGATGGATAAGAAGCACAAACAGAAGTAGGCCATTTGGCCCATCCAGCCAATCAATAAGATCACGGATGATTTGACAGTCCCCATTTCCACCTTCCTGCATTTACCCCATAAACCTTGATTTCCAACTGATCAAAAACCTATTCATCTCAACCTTGAATATTCAGGAGGACTCTGCTCCAACAGCTCTCTGTGGCAAAGAATCACAGTGGCATGTACACAACTGACTTGTTTGCAACCGCCAGGATAATTTGCTTCTCTCTGTTGAGGATGTGTAAACCACTATAACGATTTTTGTAAGAAACCAGTTATACAGTAAAAATGAAAAGTTTGGTAAGAGCTTCAAATGAACTCCAGAAATGAGAATTCACAACCTGAAAGGATGAAGTCTACTGCTGTATGATGTTGAGATGCCAGTGTTGGACTGAGGTGACTTCACCTGATGAAGGAGCAGTGCTCCAAAAGTTTGTGATTTCAAATAAAACCTGTTGGACTATAACCTGGTGTTGTGTGACTTCTGACTTTGTCCTATGGTAGTATACATTCATAAATCTCTTTTTAGCCAACAGTATAAATGGATAAACGCAATCTGGATTTTGTATTCAATCAGCACTTCAATCATGATGCCTCTGAAACTGATAACAACTTCTAGAGTCCATCCATGTGTCGCTAAATGTGGTAATCCTGAAGCTGCAATTAATGATTCTACATTTCTCTACATGGTGCACTGTTGAAGGCTTTGCATTGTGATGCAGTTGTTGGTTTGAAAGCTTGTATTTTTGAGAGGCTGATGCTAATTGAAGACAGAAACTAAGAAAGAAAAAAAATCCTTCTAGTTTCTAAGGAAGCTAAGAGTGTAACTTCTATTAGTAACCATAATTTCTGGATAAGTTGAAACTTATTGAAACCATACAAAAGGAAACAGAGTGCCCTTAGAGCTGAGTTCTTGATGATGATCTCAGTGATTCCATACAGGCAAGTTGAAGCAGACTGAGGCTAGATTCAGAAACATAGAAAAGGTAAATGTTCAGTTTCAGCTCAAGTTTTTATAACATTGATTGATCTATATCATCAAGACCATTATGTCCACAGGTGAGAAGGTTCTGCAGACAAGTGCCATTTCAGATGAAGACTAGGAACTCTGAGTGGTTGAGTGCTGTTGGCTGGAAACAGGATAAACCAGCAACTGTAAGTCTAAGGTATCATCCAATATCAGTTTAGGAGCTGGGACAGTCAGTAGCTAGGGGCATCCAGGGTGAAGGGATCCATATCATCACAAACTGGTAACTGGGCTAAGGTCTGCCCTGAAGGCCCAGTGCAAACAGCCCAGCCATTCAAAGTCAGTTAGTCAGGGAGCTGTACAGATATCCATCAGGTCAGGTCACTCATCAGTTGGAGCTGTCCTCCCAGACGGTCAGGGGGAGTTGTGGCCCCAAGTCCTGCGGACTTGGCTACTAGAAGGCATATTTCTTAATAGTTCTACACCATCTCTCTTCTTCCAGGCCAGTTGTCTTATACATCCAGCTTCAGCCAGACCTACACAAAATCTGAAACCAAATAGCTTTTGTCAAGCTGAGGCTGTTTCCCTAAGTCAAAAAAAAACTCCAGTACCTTCTAACTGAAGTCTAATGCACTACACTGATTATTCAGAGGTTGTAAAACATTCCCAGTGTAAACAAAACCCAACTAACTTCCAAGAACTGTCTCTCATTCAGTGTCTTTTCAAGACAAAAAATATGGTTACAAAAATACTTGAACGCTTTATCACTAAATCCCTGCACAGACACAGACCAAACACATGTTACTATGTCAAAATTCAAAAATCCAAAATAAATGGTATTAGAACATAAAAATCACACATCTTACATCACAGTTGGCCACTGGCTCATTGAAAAGTTAAACGATATGTAAAAATTAAAGATTTCTGAATGTTTGACTAAAAAAGCCTTTACACTCATACAAGAAATAAAATAAGCTTAGTTTTAAACAAAACACACACACAATGACAAAAACTATTTTGATTTCAGGATGTGTTGTTAACATAAGTTTTGAAAGGGACAGTTCTTGCATATTTCAACATTTTGGCTTAACATCAAAAGATTTGAAATATTATTATTGCATTTAATTATCTCAGTTTATTACAACTTCATTTTAATTAAGTATTACCTGAAATAAAGAATGATCCAATCATTCATTCTTCTTCCTGATGCTAAAGACTCCTATTTATTATTTACCTATCTTTCTAATTTTCTGTCCTGGTGCTTTATCACGCAATAATATAAAGTGAATACATTTTCAATCTTTAATGAAAAAGTATCTGATTTCAAGTTTTGTATTTAATTGTCTCCCAGTCTATTTCTTAAAATCCACTGTAACACTCTTGGATCTAATGTGGTTATCAGTTAGAGACAATATTGACATCATGGCTCTAATTTGTCAGACTTCAACTTGAGTTGACATTATTATTGGTACTAATTTATATTGAGGATTAAATTCAATTTAGAATGAATTGATTTAAAAGGAGTTTGATCTCGGTGGTATGTACTTTGCCTCTTCCTCTGAAACCTCCAGATGTGGCACATGATATCAAATTACTATCCAGTATGTGTGCTGTGCTGTTCAGCAGGACGGAAGACAAGTATACGTTTGAAGGAGGCATTCTCTTAAAATCAATTTACTTAATCACTGATTTAGATCTGGTCTCAAGAGATGTCCTTTTTAAAACTCCACAACAGCATTTAATTCATGGTAGCTTAAAAAAAAGTCACGCTAACTTCTGAATGCAAATGATGTGAAATGAACTACCATGGAAGACAATGGGAACCCAAAGTAACAGCAAATTCATGAAGTGAGATTTGATATTTATCTAAAAAAAGTTTGATAAAGACACAAGAAGTGATCTGTGATAGATTTCCGAAAACAGGAACCAATAAGGTGAACCGCAATCATTCCTTTTAGTCCTATACTTGCTGACTTTCCTATGTTGGTAATTAAACTATCTCTGTATTGATCCCTAGTTGATATATTTAAATCACTTAACCTGATCAATTTTCTATTCACCATGATCCTTTCATATTGAGATCTGAATGCTATCCATTCTTTGGATATTAAGATTACACTTTAACTCACTAACTTCTTGCGGTTAATCAAATTGTTGTCCTTCTCAGATTATTCTAAGTTGCATATAATTAAAGGAGGAATCTAATTTAAGCATTGAAACTTGTTAGGATTGATTTTTGCTTCTCATCTTCTCTCATTTTTCTGTCATACATTAAACATATCCTACGACTCGTAAGGTATGGTATGGGTTGTGGTTATCCACAAACATACAGCCAACATTATCTCAGTAGGTTAAACCAATTTCTATCTGGAAGCATAGCTGGGAATTATCAATGTTTATCCAATAAGGTGGAGTAAAGCCTGATGGCCAAGAAATGTACATTATCTGTTCAATTATGTTGATAGATTCTAAATTCACTTAGTGTATCCTTCCTACAGGAGATGATACATTGCGTCCTTCACGAAACTACTGAGTAGATTGTTATGTTACAAGATTCAAAATTACAATCAAAATATATGAAATATGGAAGATAAGTAAATTATAGGTGATGGACTATTTCTTCCTTGGCATCATCAGTAACAGAACTCTCATTTTTATCTTTAAGTAATGGTCGTCTAATTCAACAGACAGGTTCTCAGTTTAACACTCCTTCCAAAAATCGTAAGATACAGCAAATATTACAGTTGTCTTGGCACATTTTCCCAACTGCTGTTCTGCAGTATGATTCCAGAGTTATTAGGTTATCCCACTTTATTAACAATGACCCAATTTGCTAAGGCTCATTCACACAGAACTATGAATTTCTCTCAGTAATTAATTGTGCTGCAGTCTTATTTAGCATAATTCTGAAATTACTCAAGCACAGTATTTCTTTCAGTACTGCAAATACTTTTCTCTTTCGACGAGATTTATGAATAATTTATAGACAATTTTCACCCAAATCACAGCTGGTTTTACCAAGTTACATGTTCGCTTTAGAACATATTTTGGAAATGGATTGTATCCAAGTTTTCATTAAACTCAATGTCAAAATATTACATTGTTCCACAATTACTTGTTTGAAGATATTACTCCTTTTGGCGCACTAATTTGAATTTTGTAACTATATTGAAAATATAACTGTCAATTCTGACTCTTTAACATTACTGATCTTAAAACTTACCCTTTTAGACAGGACACAAATTTTTTATTTGTTCATGTAATGTGGGCATCACTGGCTAGGTCAGCATTTATTGCCCTTCCCTAACTATCAAAGAGTAGTTAAAAGCCTATCACATTGCCGTGGGCTTGGAGTCACATGTAGGCCAGACCTACCAGGGATGGCATTTATTTCCTCTCCTAAAAGGAGGTTAGTCAGCCATTTGGATTTTTATAATAATCAACACCAGTTATGTTGTCACCTTGAGACCAGCTTATCATTCCTGACTATTTTGGATTATTGAATTCCAAGTTCACTATCTGCTATGTTGGGCTTTGAACTCTTGTCCTCAGGACCTGAGGTTCTGGACTATGACTCCAGTGATATTGCCGGTACACCACTGCCTCCCCGTTAGATTTATAAAACTAACCATTTTACTATAATACTTTAATAACAAACTTATAATATTCAATTTGGGGGGAGGGAGAGGTGTACTGGTGTAATCCAGAGGCCTTACTGGATTAGCAATCAGGAACCCCAGACTAATGTTCAGATTACAGGGGTTCAAATCCCACTATGGCAGATGGAAAAATTTGAAACTATGAGAAATAAGGGGGGATAAAAGCCAGTCTAATGGCAATCATGTAATAACTGTCAATTGTCATAAAAACCCACCTGGTTCACTAGTATATATTAAGGAATGAAACATGCCACGCTTTCTTGATTTAGCCGATGTGTGACTCCAGACACACAGCAAAGTGGTTAACTCTAACTCTAAATTAGAGATGGGAACTAAATGCTTGGCTGGCCAGTGATGCCCACATTTCAAATATAAATTTTCAAAAACTGCCTTTGGAACATGGCCAATAAAAGGTTGTTTTGCTTTTTGTGGTTCCTTTAAATTATTTCTGAAATTCAAACCTATTTCAATTATAATTAACAACCAGTTCCCATATGCGTAAGGATACTGAGGATTGGTCTTTCATTCTATCAACTACTGATCAAACATTCAGGCAAATGAAAGTCAATGGGGCAGGAATACCTTGCAACAATGATCAACACCATATAAATCTTTGCAAGGAAGTTATGCAAACAACCGATGTAAATAAATAGCCTAAGCAACTTAATACTTGTCATGATATTCAAGATGGGTGTGTATGAAATGTTTTTAGCACTATTTCAATGTCAACAAATAAATGACAGAATTTCAATAGTTTCAAAGTGTGTCTAATCATTCGATGGAACGTTTTAAAAATAGTCATTGCCCTGAATATTTAGCCTGTATTCTTACCGTAAGTTGCCATTTAGCATTAAATTAATATTCTTAAGTGTCAGTGAAAATACGTTATTTCATAAATTTGAATATTTAAATTTATTTCACTATTGGCGAAATCAGAGAAATTGGTCTCTACTCTGTAAGCCTTTGAAAATTTTGGCTTAGAACTAGCTAGACAAAATTTGCAACTCAAGTTATCACTTGGAAGTCTTTTGATTTCAAAGTAACGAAGATTAATTTTCTGTATTTTCAGGTAACATACAGCAAACTGCCTGGCATATCTTTGAAAGGCAAAAAATGTTTCCTCATTATAATACAAATGGTAGAAATATTTCCAGGCATCCAAGCCCTTGCTAATCTATCACCACAATGCTACCATTTCCAAGTCCGAAACACAACATAGAATCATTGATGGCTTTGGTGCATTCATTCATACAAAGAAAATTATCTGTGATTGACAACAAAAGGTACAAAATAAAGCAGAGAGGAAAAGAAAATAGGCTTAGCACTTTACGGTGTTTGCTTTCTCCATTTGTTGCATACCTCTTTCCAAGTGTCTTCTTGCTAGTGTTTACTGTCAATACTAATACATTAAACTAATTATTCATTCATCAAACCATGAATGAGATTTGACCAAATATGTCAATAAACAAAGAAAACCTGTTAATTTTAGAAATATATTGTACTGCAAATTTTTCACCTGCATGCTGCATATGCATCAACATGTAAGTGCTCTGGTACATTAAATGGAGCCTTTGGCTTGCAACATTTCAGTGCCCATTTAATTAATGTCGTCATGCTTATTTCTGTAATATAATTTGTAAAGATATAAACTTTAAATATTAACTGATGCTATAGAATCACAATAACATTCTTTTTCAGGCACACTGGGTCATGTAACAAATGCACCTCATAAGAAATTCTGAAATAAGAGGAGGAGTAGACCAATCAGCCCCTCAAGCCTGCCCCATTATTTTATAAAGATCATGGCTGATCTGCCCCAGGCCTCAAATACTCTTTCATGTCAGTTCCTCGTAGATCGCAACTCCCTTTTATTTCAAAAATCAACCAGTTCCTCTTTAAATACTTTCAGTGATCTAACCTTCATAATTCCCTGGATAGAGAATTCCAGTCATTCACTACTCTCTGAGAGAAGAAATTCCTTTGCATCTCAGTACTAAACGAGTGTTCTTTTGTTCTATAACCATGTCCCCTAGTTTATGCGTCCCCCACTAGTAGAAATATCTTTTCAATATCTACCTGGTCTGGTCCCCGCAGCATCCTGTATATTTCAATAGTATTATCTCTCATTCTTCTTACCTCTAATGAATAAATGGTCCAATCTCGGACCAAAAGATATGACTATAAGACATAGGGGCAGAAGAAGGCTTTTCAGCCGATCGAGTCTGCTCCATCATTCAATGAGATCATAGCTAATTTACTAACCCTCAATTCTACTTTTCTGCTTCTTCCCCAGAACCCTTTATTCCCTTATTGATTAGAAATGTCTGTCTTGGCCTTAAATATACATAACGACTCAGCCTCAACAGTCCTCTGCAATAAAAAAAGTCAACAGATTTGTTATGCTGTAAGAGGAAAATTTCTTCCCATTCTGTCTTAAATGTGCAACCCCTTATTCTGAGATTATACCCCCTGGTCTTGGACTCTCCCACAAAGGGAAACAACCTCTCTGCATCTACCCTGTCAAGTCCCCTAACAATGTTGTATATTTCAACAAGATCACGTCTCTTTCTTTTAAATTCCAGTGAGTACAGACAAAATCTACACAACCTCTCCTCAGTGAACCAACCCTGGACTGCCTCCAATGCCAGGATATTTTTGCTTAGATCAGGGGCCCAAAACTGTTCACAGTATTTCAGCTGTGACCTGACTAGTTCCTTGTGTAGTTTTAGCAAACGTTGCTACTTTTGCACTTGATTCTCTTTGAAATAATGGCCAACATTCTATTTATCTTCCCTATTACCCACTGAACTTGGATGCTAGCTTTTTGTGATTGATGCATGAGAATTCCCAAAGCCCTTAGTACCTTTCTGCAGTCTTATTCCTTTAAAATAATATTCAGCGCCACTACTGTTCCTGCCCATTTGTCAAGTATTTGCCCACTCACTTAACCTGTCTACATCGCTTTGCAGACTCTTTCTGCCTCACCAATTGCCTTCTCACTTGTTTTGGTTTCATCCACAAACTTGGCTACAACATGTTTACTTCCTCATCCAAGTCATTAATATACAGTGCAAATAAATGACCGCAATACTGCTGTCTGTGCACTCTACTAGTTACAGATTGTTGCCTTGAATATGATGCCTTATCGCAACTCTGTCTTCTAATAGTTAGTAAATCCTTTGATCATACTAATATACTACCCCCAATACCATGAGTCCCTATCTTGTGCAACAATGCTCTGTATGGGACCTTAAAGAATGCCATTTTGACATCCAAATACACCAGGCTTTCTGGATCCACTTTATCTACTTTGCTCATGATTCCCCAAAGAACCTCAGTAAGTTTGTCAAACGCTACTTCCTTTCACAAAACCAGGTTGACCCTGCTTCATTATGGGAGTATTTCTAAATGTCTTGTTACTTCTTCCTTAACAATACACGTTAGCATTTTCCCAATGACAGATTTCAGACTCAAGGGCCGATACCTTCTGCTCCCTTCTTGAAGGGGGGTGCTCATTAACAGTTTTCCAATCTATTGGAACACTCTTGGAATCCAGTGAGTTCTGGAATATTTCGACCAATGCCTCCACTATCTCTGCAGCTATGTACTTCAAAACCCTTGGATGTCGGTCATCAGTTCCACGCTGCTTGTCTGCCTTTAGTTCCCTTAGTTTGTCAAATACTTTGCTCCTCATGATACAGACTGTTACAAGATCTTCCCTCCCATTCATATCTTGCTTATTCGTTATCTATGAGATGTTTATAGTGTCCTCCACCATGAAGACTGATGCAAAAGATTGGTTTAAATTATGCGTCATTTCCTCACTGCTCCATCATTAATTCCCTAGTTACATCAGTCATGGGTTCCAACCTTACCTTAGCTACTTTCTTTTTACCCTTATAAACCAGCAGAAGCTCTTGCCTATTTGCTTTTATATTTCATGCCAATTTATTTTCATAATCAATTTTCTCTATCTTAACATTTTAAACATTTGCAGCTGGCACTAAATAAATTCCAATCCTCAGGCCTATCACAAGTTTCTGCTGCTTTGTATGCCTTAGACAGAATGCTGCAGGTTGTCTGTGCACTCTAACTTCTTACATGTGGGACTGCTGATAAATTTTATCCATTCAATCTATAGGTTTAATTTGACACTGGATTAAGAAGCACAGTCAACTCCTCTCAGTGCATAAAACATACCTTGTAGGCTGCCTGCCTCATGAACTGTTTTGCAGGTTGTTTCCATATAGCTGGTACAGTAATGACCCATCTAATATCCGGGTTTCCAAATTGTGAACCACCCTGGTCACTCAGCTCCTAAAAATAGAATGATGTAGGTGACAGCTTCCTTGTTTCTTCATTGAGAATTCTACAGCAACATCCTGGCTACAACGTGTAGTTACAACATGATTTCCATATATTTACAGCGTGCACACATCAAACTTGATTGAAAAAAATACATTCAGTTGTGAAGGGCCATAGAATGTTGGCACTATTACTATTTACTAATTATCAGCAAAGCAAAGTCTAGATATATATGTATATCAACATAAAAGAAGCTCTAGAGATTTGAGACATAGTTATTGTCGTCTAGTTTTGGATCCATTTCTTTTGACTGTGCAGAGGGTGATTACTGGGACACAGATTCATAAGGTTAAAAATGTAAAGGAATAGCATTTTGTGAAGATCGATTTGACTGCTCTGAATTACACCCCTACTGACAAGAATTACCTTACCAAAATGAGTTACAACATCTTTTCACAACTGAAGATTACAGCAGACGTTTGAAAGAAAACTTCTTTGTTGACAACAGCAATCAAATTTCTTAGAATTCCAAAGCAGTTTTAAAGTACGATTGTGCAATGGATAATTACAGACTAAGAAAATCAATCACTTAGCAAAGGAAATGGATCCAAAAATAGGCAACAATAACAGTTTCACAATTCTATGGTTGCTTGTACATTAATAGATGCATCCTGCAGAAAGGCCACTGATTCTTTTGATCAGCAGTATCGAGTTTTTAAAACTGTGTTGATCATCTGGCAATACCAAATGATATTATAATACAGAACAGCCCAGTCACAACACTTCATAAAGTAAAATACTCAGCAGCACAAGTTTAAAATAAACATGATTTTCAACTTTCCATCAAATCTATCTGATGAACGTAACATTATGAAGGAAATCTTATTGTATATAAGTTCTTTGTTGTTCCTAACACACCTGTAATGCATGGTCTTTAAAGAACATTAGAGCACAGGCAAAGATTTCGACAGCCTTGACCTTTTTTCCATTGGCAGCCTCCAGTTCTGTTTCAATTGTGAGATTCTAGAAGACAGTGAAAGAAATAAAAGCATCACACGATGATAGTTCCATAAATGTCAATTTCTAAGCTTTCACAGAGTTAGAACACGATCCGGTCACAAAAAGTGCACTCCACTTAAAAGCAATTCCTTCTCAAAGGTAATTTATTCTATATGATCAAACAGCCATACTGAAATCTTTTTGAGTGCATTTATTTTTCAGAGTAACATTTCTCTATAGTTCTCAGGAGAAATTAGGTCTCTGTGGCCTTGCATAAAATGTACAATATACAAAGCGTTATATTCAATGGTAATTGTATACACAATTTGAAAAGGTCCAAGGGCAACTTTTGTCTTCACTGCATGGATAGTAATCTGTTGTGGTAGATCACTCATGATGCAGAATCTGCCTCCTTTAAGCTCATACTAGGAAGAGCTGAAAAAATAGTCCTGAAGTATTCTTTAAAAGAAGGCCAAAAAGCCCTTTCAGTATGCTCTGGTATTCAAACAGATCAAGCTTATCTCCTAACTCAACTCTACATTATTGTCCTGTTATATTCTTGATTTACGTTGGATCAAAAAAAAAGCTGGAATTTTATGCTCAGTTCAGAAACCACACTTTCCAGTGGATTTGAATACTCTTGAGCAGGTGCTGAGGATAATTACCAGAAGGATTTGAGCAATGTGGGTATTTAGCTATAAAGTTAGAAAGGTAAATGCAGTGAAGTTACAGACATTGATCACTTCTGAAGTACCTAAAATGCAGGCCTGTTACCCAAACTGTCGTGTGTCAGTCCTCTGCAGTGGAAACTTTACAATGCTTACTCAAGAGTGGATCATACTCTGGTGTAGCAGATCATTCCTCTTCTTCAGCACTGGGGCCAGTTTGTCTCCAGCCACCCAGGGGGCTGATCTGCAGCATCATCACTTTCCAGGTTACCCTTTGTCAATTGGGATGGCTTATTTTTACCATGGAGGGGAAAGAAAACCTACCCTACTCTCCTGGACAGCCTTCAGGAGAACATCAATGGAAGCACTGAAAAGCATAATGCTTCTTTTTGCCTGGTCTCTAACATTTCCAGGGTGGATGAGAATGATGACTAGAGGCTGAGTGATGCTTCTAAGTTACAGAGAGTGAACTGCTGTGCAGGTGCCTTTTAAATTTGGCTTTGGAGAGGGGCAATGCTTCCTGCCCTACACCCATATATGGCATTTACTCCACACATATGTATGTATGTGTGGAAGAGTCTGCCCCACCCTCCAGTGGACATCCCTCCCGAGTTTCTGCGGAGCTTCATATGTACCCAAAAACAGACAAAATTTACAACCATTGTGTGCAAGTTTGTTGCAGACTGCCATGTGCACCTGATATTTCCATGTAGTCATATTTGTCATCTTGCAGAAAAGCTCTTTTGTGGTTTTGCCCACTAGCGAGACAGGACCAATGGTATCCTGTTCCAGTACATGAGTGGTCAGTAATTTAGTACATGAAGAAGTCTCACCTCTAGCCAACCTTCTAAAATACAAGCAATGCTTTCTGTCATCTGATTGACTGACACTACATCTTCAAATAACTGGCCTCTTCTCCCTGAAATGGCAGAGGGGTTACTACATTGTCAGAACTTGAAATGAAATGGAGCGATATAGGGTTAAGCTTTTAGCATAATAAGGGAAACAAAGTGAGATGTGAAGTTGAAGGAAGTGATTAGCATTTATCATGCAGTGTCTTCAGGAAGAAACAGAAGTAAGAGTGGAAAAAGATAGCAAGGTATGAAGAATCCTTCAATGACAACTCTTCTAGCATTGTCACTTTTCACCACTCTGACTCTCTTATTGTCCATTCACATTGCCTTGCACAGGCGAGTGTATGCAAGTGGACTCAGTTTCCTCACAATCTCTTAACCACATGTTTGCACATATCATCTTCGCCCCAGAAAACTGAACTGTATTATTGATTAAAGAAATTGGTTTGCCATGACTGAATAATGTGGTTGTATGACGTGAGGAAGAGATCATTCTAACAGTGGTGAGCGTAGTATGTGCAGAATCTGGAGTGGAACCAGGAGATTGGGTGATGTGAGATGATTGTAAGAAAGTAAATGGAAGAGGGGGACAGAAGTGCTTTGAGTAGTGACCAGTTAGATACTGGTGTGAGCAGAGAGGGAAGTATTCTTACTTTAACAACACTGCTATCTCATTTAACTTATTTCTACATTGCAGTAATGTACAAGAAACAAAACTATTGGTTCTAACCTCCAAATACTAGTGGTAAAAATGCTGCCAGGAAGATTTTCTGCCCTCTGGAGTGAGCAAGGTATCCCTCATTCAAACCATCAATCGAATGAAAGCTTTCAATGCTGTATCATTGAACCGGAACAGCCTCTCTGGGCCTTTTGTAGATATTTTTCCACTCCTGAAATTGTGAAGTGCAACAAGAGTGTGCCTTCTCTTTAAAATGTGCTGTCTTAATTTAAGGCATCAGTTAAGCTTGAACTCTTGGCCCTTCCCCATCCTTAAGCATACACACAACTGTTGAATAGTACAGGCAGCACTGATCACATACCAGAGTCATGTTAGTGAGCTGCCAACGCCAATTCCACATGATCCCTGCAATGGTTGATAATTGTTCTGACCTGTGACCATAAACTCATCAGCCTTGGCTTTGGAACAGAATGTCATTTGAAGCTGATGTTCCTTTCTAATGCTTATCTCAAAAGTTAGTTGTTTCCCCATTTTTTGGATGATACTTCATACGGGCTAATGGCTGAAAATTGCTACAACTCCCCACAAATGTGGTAGGAAGGGAATATCATTTCTTTCAACAAATTAGTATGAGCTTGATGCACTGTCGCTAGGGTATATGGATTACATAACTATAAAGTTATTAACTCAAAATTCCTGAGAATATCAAATAAAACAAAGAAAGATTTTCTACCTTAGTTGCAACCAAAAGCCTCTTGTGACCTGTAAGTATCATACTAGGCTTGATTATTTTTCTAATGTATTTAAATGAGTGAATCAAAACTACATTTGAGACTGTAATGCCTTTCATACTGTCTTGCAAGGAACTATGTGTGCTAACAGCTATTTCAAAATGCTGACATGGCATGATCCTTATAATTTGCAACAAAATAAAAATAAGCTGCTAATACTTGAATGGATAGCTTTCAAAGCAAATAATTTCAGGTTGCAGTAATTTAAGAAATTGGCCTAAAATCAGCCAAACCATAGGAGCACCACCTTTGACCTTCCTAACTATAACTGTGGAAAAGATGAAAGGTCACCTATCATTATAGATAGACTTCAACATAGAATTGGGAGGCTTACTGTGATGGTAAAAGAGGTCATTTTTTTAAATCAATCAAGGACTCAACTTTTGTATTGAATCCAGCTTGCTTCTGAATAGCCCAGTAATAAGACTTGAATAAAAGAGGCCAATTAATCATCATCAAAACATATGCATTGCTTTTTCATTTAAAGCCATTCCAGTGAAGGTGGAAGACTGCAGATTTATGTTGTGCATAACACTGTAGACTTAGTACACATGTAACAAATCCATAACACAAGAATATTGTTTAGATTTAAAAGGGCTTTCTGTAGCACTGCTTATACTTCGATTGTCAACCTGCATGGTCACAAAGCTGGTTGTCAATTTGATTTGTTAATATTCATTTTTCAATGATGAACACAAAATATACTAAGTTCAAGATGACAGAGATCAGAAATAATATTCTGTCAGTATTTCCTCTGGACCGTGGATGATATATATCCAATAATATATATGTCTGGGGACTGATCCTACAGCAGCAGAGCAACAGAAAAATAATTTCAGAATTGTGCTTGAAGATTTTAGTGGGGAATATTGCCAGCACAGATCTCCCATTTGAAGCATGTGAAAGCCTTTACTAGCCTATATAAAGAGGGCAAAGAAAGGTGCCATGCTATTTTCAGGGTCTTGGGCACAAGTATTTAGGATACCTACAGAAATATGGCAGGAAGGAGTTTCAGGTGGAGCTGCAGACTACAGAGTCTTTAAAAAGTCCAGCAATTTCTATTGTAAGTCTATCAAGACATTGAAAGGCATTTCTTGTATTTTTCATATTTTTATTTTCGTGGTTACTCAGACTTTCAATTAGTTTACTCTTTATTGGTTTTAGTGGGTTTTCTAATTGAGATTTTGAGTTGTTTTGCTCCAGGAAGAGGAGAAACTGTAAAAAAGGACAGCATATTACTCATTCATCAAGTGCTGTGCCTTTCACAAGCACGCTTCCTTTTGAGTCTGTGTCAGAGATGTTATACTGGTCGAGGTTCCTCTTCCCACTGGTAGCTGGACCAGCACTGACTCCAGTCGTATCACTGTGAAATGAGACCAGGAGCTGAGCAGTTCTTTCAAAGCACCTCAGTAGAAACATGGGTAGTGGGCTAACAGTGTAGAGCTGGATGAACACAGCAGGCCAA
>JAHRHZ010000140.1:17956732-17972967 GCA_024137785.1 Ginglymostoma cirratum | reverse complement strand
CTCTGATGCTGCTTGGCCTGCTGTGTTCATCCAGCTCTACACTGTTATCTCAGATTCTCCAGCATCGGCAGTTCCTACTATGTCAGTAGAAACATGCCCTGTTTTACGCGCTGTTACATGAAAGAAGACATGTTCAGGAAACAACACTGGGTATGCCAAACATTATAGGTTTTACAAAAGTGTTCTGAATCTTTTTCCCAACTTCTTACAAAACGTTCTAGTATTCTCATCCTCTTACATTTGTCTTTCACATGAACTTCCCCTTCTAGCAGTAGTTCCAAACCTGAACCCACTTGAGTTTTGACCATCTAACCAAATCAACTTATGTTGTAGAGCTTGGTGCTATCTGTAACTGAGTTCCAAGAGAGCCTTAGTTAATGGAAACTAATGTGAAATTGACGTGCAACTGAAGATAAAATCTGGCTCTGTGTATTTTACAACAGCTTATGCTAGCAGCGAATCTAATAATTTAATAGTTTCACTTGGTTGGTATTGTATGTTAAATAGAAAATGTCAACAACACTGTCTCCTTTAATGATATCAGTCAAATTTTAATAGTTGAAGATACAATGTGCAACTGATAATGGACTACATTTAATATTGATGATTGGAGTCTTGCCCGCTGTACAGACAACCTGTGAGAACGCCACATCCTAAATGGTGGGATGTCTGATCAAACTGGTGTCGGTCAGTCATTTACGTGATCTGCGTGGGTCTTTCTTGTGATTTAGTACCCCCAAAGGCTGAAGTTTCATTCACCAAAAACTGATGGCTATACAGACACTTAACAGCTTTCCAATCCTGGCAACAAGGTGGCCATGTTCCAAGGATTTCACCAAAGATCATTAGCTTACTGGACACAGGTGAGTGAAGACTGGAAAGGGTTGCAGGGGGTTGGAGGGAAAGGCAGCAAGGTGGCTTTCAACACTGAGCCCCACCCCCAACTGGATTCGTTGAGGAAGCAGCAAAAAGTTGTTTGTCTTCCAGTTAATCTCTGAGTAACCATTAAATTCCCATACAAGTGTTTTGCCTTTACAGCAGAGAACTGTACATGTGCTAATTTTTGCTTTTTTAAGTTCAAATCACAATTTCCATTGACCAAATTCCTAACTTAAGTAAGTTAAACAAGTAAAATGAAGACTTGGAACTTACACTGGTTGTATGGAGCTTCATTTTGAATTTCTCAAAATACAGCCACTGCTTTGAATCATTTGGATCCAGGTCATGATAAAAGTCCCTGGCTGCATAACCAAAGCTATGGTACTTTCCATCAGGTGTTAGTAGGATAGTGGTAGGCATCTTCTGATTGGATACACCAGGGTCACCACCTTCCCATCGTCTAACAAAAAAAGAAACAGTTCAATGATACTGTAGTTGCTCTCTTTGAGGTACATAACTTTAGAAGTACACAATTGGTTCAGCCCATAGATAGGATGAGGGATGGATTCCAGAGCTTATGGCTTTGCTAGCTGAAGGCACAGCTGATAAGTGGGAAGCAATGAAAATCAGTGATGTCCAAAATACCAAACAACTAAATGCAAAAACACGCAGGAAACAAAAACACACCAAAAACATACAGCTAGGTCCTGGTGGACCCACCTTATTCAGTCATCAGCATGGTGATGCTTATTTCTGATGATGGTGGACACTAAACTTTAGATAAAACAGAATGCATAAAGATAGATGGGGACTATTTCTTGTCAGAAACCTTTTCCATCAAACTGTTCTTCGGGGCAGAAGGAATGATGAACAATTTCAGCCATGGCCCTTTACTCAAAGTGGGTAACTATCTGTTCAATAGCCTCTGAGGTGGCCAAGTAGAGGTCTTTAAGCCTAAATGCTAGTTTAACCTGCATTTAGAAAGATGACATCTTGACAAAGGAATGGAAGTTGCACTGGAAACAGCCATCCAGGGGACCTTTAAGCAGCTGATTGCCACTTAAATTGCCTACTGGTGTCCATGGTATTTTGGTGGTTAGCATTTATACTCATGCTCTCTACCTATTGCAACCAGATGATTGGGAACAAATGTGATGTTGCTGAAGATTGAAGTGCGAATTAAGAATAAAAACACTTTACTATTCTCACTGCTGCTGGATGTTTGAGAATACTGACTTACAATCCACTTCCTGGGTTAGTTCCCTGTCCCCAGAAGTAAAATGTCAATGTCAGCAAAAGTAAATGGTCATTGAGGCCAAAGAGATTCTAATATTCCTGAACGACATGGCCTCTCGATGAGGTTGGAAAGATCTTAAGCCACGAAAAGGCAAGTATTAATTGTATGTTCGCAATAAATGTTGCCTTTCTGCCTAATTTGCTAAGTCCTTCTTCCCTATAGATGGGGTGCATGCATCTTAAGAGAAACCAATGTGTAAAGTCAAAATACAGACACTGACTCACACTCAGTACAGAATAAGGTTTACAAGCAATTGTGCCATTTTCAGGTCAATGAATGAATTCTGGAATTAAAGACGAAGCACACAAAGGTTTCTCATTTTACATCTGCAAAAGCCATCATTATATTTTTTTTAAAAATCACATAATAAAGGTAAATTTGTAGATTTGTGTCACCAGCTCAAAAAATACTTTCTGAAGATTAATTATTTTGTTAATTCTGAGTTTGCACTCTCAAAACAGTAGGTGTGAATCTGGGTTAAACTATTTTTCTTCATTCACTGTAGTTGTATTTGTCCAAGCAGTGAAATGAGGAATAGTACTCAATATACTTGAATGTGGTGCTTTAATTTTCAGGTTAAGTGCATAAAGGTGGATAAATCACTGGGACCTGAACAGGTACACCCTAGAACTTTGTGGGAAGCTAGGGAAGTCATTGCTGGGCCACTTGCTGAGATATTTGTACCATCGATAACTACAGCTGAGATGCCAGTAGACTGGAGGTTGGCCATTGTTTAAGAAAGGTGGCAAGGAAAAGCCAGGGAACTATAGACCAGTGATCAGTGAAGGGCAAGTTGTTGGAGGGAATCCTGAGGGACAGGATTAACACGTATTTGGAAAGGCAAAGAGTGATTCAGGATAGAAAACATGGCTTTGTGCATGGGAATGTGTGTGTCACTAACTTAACTGAGGTTTTTGAAGAAGTTACGAAGAGGATTGATGAAGGCAGAGTGGTGGACATGATCTATATCAGTTAGGCATTCAGCAAGGTTACTCATGGTAGACCGGTTAACAGGCTAGATCACATGGAATACAGGGAGAACTAGCCATTGGCTTGAAGGTAGGAGACAAAGGGTGGTGGCGGAGAGTTGCTTTTCAGACTGGAATCCTGTGACTAGCAGTGTGCCACAAGGATCAGTGCTGGGTCCACTGCTTTTTGTTATTTATATAAATGATGTGAATGTGAATGTAGGAGGTACGGTTAGTAAATTTGCAGGTGACACCAAAATTGGTGGTATAGTCAACAGTGAAGAAGGTTACCTCAGAATACAATGGGATCTTGATCAAATGGGCAAAAGAGTGGCAGATGGAGTTTAATTTAGATAAATGTGAGGCGCTGCACATTGGAAAGGCAAATCAGGGCAGGACTTGCACACATAACAGTAAGGTCCTGGGGAGTGGTGCTGAACAAAGAGACCTTGGAGTGCAGATTCATAGTTCCTTGGAAGTGAGAGGGAATAGATTTAAAAGGGGCCTAAGGGGCAACATTTTCACGTAGAGGACAGTGAAGGAAGTGTTTCATATGCTTGCCTTTACTGATCATTGAGTATAGGAGTTGGGAGGTCAGAGAGGCTGTACAGGTCATTTGTCAGGCCACTTTTGGAATACTGTGTTCAATTCTGGTCTCCCTGTTATAGGAAGGATGTTGTGAAACTTGAAAGGGTTCAGAAAAGATTTACAAGAATGTTTCCAGAGTTGGAGGATTTGAGATATAGGGAGAGGCTGAATAGGCTGAGGCTATTTTCCCTGGAGGATGGGAGGCTGAGGGATGACCTTATAAATGTTGATAAAAATCATGAGGGGTATGGATAGGGTGGATACCCAAAGGTGTTTTCCCCAAGGTGAGTGAGCCCAAAAAGGGCATAGGTTTAAGGTGAGAGGCCCAGTTCAGATCTATCCCCTCAGCAGCAACCTTTTCACGCAGATAATAGTGCATGTATGCAATGAGCTGCCACAGCAAGTGGTGCAGCCTGGTACAATTACAATGTTTCAAAAGGTGTCTGGATGGATACATGAACAGCAAGGGTTTAAAGGGATATGGGCCAAATACTGGCAAATGGGCCTCTATTAATTTGGAATATCTGGTCTGCTATGACAAGTTGGATCGAAGGGTCTATTGCCATGCCGTACCTCTCTTTGACTGTATGACTCTAATGCACCCCACATAGAAATACAAGTGAAATGGCAACTTTGGATGCTGGGCATTCTACTTAATTTGAATAAAAGAATACAGGAACGAAAGACAGAAAACATAAGACCTTGCAAATACATTGCACCTTTCGTGTCCCAAGAATGTCGCAAAGAAGACAAATAAGCATTTTTGAACAATTGTAACAGTAATAATTCAGTCAAACTTGCACATTTTAATCAGTCAATTTGTGGAAATAATGAAAAACAATGAGAAAAAAAAAATCTAGCAGTGATGGTGACTGTGGGTTAAACATAAACTACAGACTAGATCCTGTCCTAGTTTTTTAAACATTGGTCTTCATACTACAGTGGTGGTAAATGTTGCACTAAAAATCATGTGTTGAAGTGTTACCATAACAATATATAATTTTAAAATGAAAGAAAATGAACATTTCTTGTTGTGACTCATTTCCTTTGGGATCCATTCCCACCCTTTCCTGTTTAAACTCTGAATGACCTGTTGCAAATTTTCCCCTTCTTATAGCTGTAGCCCTTTGCTGATCTATTCAATATGAACTTAGTTTACTTATTAATTTATTTACTATGGGCTTTTAAGTTCCATGATTAGCAAAAATTCAGAAATGAAAGAAATGACTGCAGCATACCAAATCTTTCTCACAGCTGTACTATGCTGTCTCACTATGAATATAGATAACTTGAATGTTATCTGAATTATTTTTGGAATTCCACTGATAAAGATGCTAGATTTATTGCATGCACCACCTTCTTTATTGAACTTTCCTCTCTGCATAAAAGAAATATAAATCTAGTTTATTTTTGCAACTAGTTACATTATCAAGCAGACTCATTAAATGTATTAAGTACTCAACAGATTAAAACATTAGCTATGAATAAATCAACTTTTGGCCAGTTTTAACTAACAAATATCAGTTTTGTAAACTACATTAACATTATGACTTCTTACATCTCAACATACATAAATAAACAACTTTTTTAACATTACAATAGCATATAATTTTTCAGATGTAATTTCTACTTATTTAATATTATATTCATTTTGAATTCACACAAACTGATCACTGCAAACCTAAGTGATTATTAAGGAGTAGATATGAACTCTCACCATAAGAGTGGAAACATATGGTGGTGTAATTTGTTCTGTCAAAATTATAAGGGAATATTATCTCCAGTGTTATTGGTTGTGCAGAGAATGTGCGGAGAACCTGCTATGCGCAAGCCAGCACATAATTTACCTTCAGAGTAAGTGTGCGCATGAAGCTCCACAGAAATATGCCTGATCATGGTTTGAGCACAAAACCTGCAGGTATCAGATCTTAAACCTCCACGAAAATTAAAGTTAGGTCAATTCGAATTTAGGTTTAAAATCTGGTGCTGAAACCAGACTTCCAAACCAGTGTGACTTTTTTAAAAATAATATTCACTTGTGAGACATGGGCATCACAGGCTTGGCAACAATTATTGCCTGTTCCCAGCTTCTCTCGAATTGAGTGGCTTGCTAAGTCATTTCATCAGGCAGTTTAAAGTCAACCAGAATGCTGTGGGACTGGAATCACATGTAAACCAATGCAGGCGAGGGTGGCAGATTTTTTTCCCTGAAGGACATGAGTGAGCCAGATGTCCTTTCTCTCCCCCAAGAATCAGCAATGGTTTCATGGTCATCATTAGATTCTTATTTCCAGATATTCCTAATTATTTTTAAATTGAATTCAAATTCCACTATCTGTTGTGGCAAGACTCAAACCCAGGTCTGCAGAACATTAGCTGATTTTCTGGATTAATAGTCTACCAATAATGCCATTAGGCTATCACCTCCCCATTATTAACATGCTACTCAGTAGCCACCTTCACCAAAATAAACCAACTGTGTCTACGAAATGACTTTTTAAAAATTCATTTATGGTATGAGGGTGTTGCTGGATAGGCAGCATTTATTGCCCATGCCTAATTGCCCAGAGGACAGTTGAGAGTCAACCACATTGCTGTGGATCTGGAGTCACTTATAAGCCAGACCTGGTAAGGGTGGCAGTTTCATTCCCTAAAGGACATTAGTGAACTAGATGGTTTTTTCCCAACAATTGACAATGGATTCACAGTTGTCATTAGACTGTTAATTCCAGATATTTATTGAATTCAAATTCCACTATCTGCCATGGTGAGATTTGAACCTGGGTCCCCTGAATGTTATTTGGGTCTCTGGATTAACAGCCCAGCGATAACACCACTAGGCCATCGCGTACCCACTCCCATCCACAAAAGCATAACCATCATTGAAAGATACCCATTTTTAGCACTGCATTGTAAATAAATCTCTTTCAAGGCAGGAGAAAAAAAAAAAAAAATCACTAAAAAAGGTGTCCAATGAAAATAAACCTGCCATAATAAATCAGACGCTGTTTTATAGCATTAATTTCTGACCCTTTTAGCTAGTATTTTGGGAAAATCAGTCTGGAGTCTCATGCATTTATAATTACAGTGACTAGTTCCCATTGATGAAATTCTGATTATATCTGCCCTAAGTTTTGTGGATTTTCTAGAATTTTTACAGGAGGTTTTGGAATGAGGATCACCACTTTATTTTATTATCCCACGACAACTGCAGACCACCCTTGCAATAAGATCACAATAAACCCAACAAAGCAATCAAGAGAAAAGATATCTGTATTAAACATCTGTAAAATAACTTCAATCAAAATCTAACTCTCTTCAGAATCCTTATCAAGTACACCATGTGCTTAAAGGCATTGCTGAACATCTGAGTGCCAGAAGACACAAAGATACTGCCTACTTCATAATAGCAAATGAAGATCAGATTTATCTCACAACAGATATAAAATCGACATCTGTAATATAAAGCCAATATAAAGAATCACCCTAATTATAACATCAAAGGAGACAATTTCTCACGTTCCTTCAGGATGCTGCCTTCAAGTTGGCCTAAAGTGCAGAAATCGCCCAAATGTAGTCCTGGGTGAGTAAAAACCCATGTAAGATTGCAAAAGTAATAATGTAAACATGTGGCATAAAACAAAGATTTCATGACATGCTTCATTATTGTTTCTTGCTGTGTTTTTGACATACAAGGTTTGCAAATGTTAGGAGCTTTGCCAATCACTGCTCTTTGCAAATAGAGTCATACAGCATGGGAACAGACCCTTCGGTCCAACTCGTCTATACGGACCAAATTTTCCCAAACTGAACTAGTCCCATTTGCCTGTATTTGGCCCATGTCCCTCTAAACCTTTCCTATTCATGTACCTGTCTAAATGTCTTTTAAATGTTGTACCTGTGTCTGCATCCACCACTTCTTGCAGTTCATTCCACATATGAACCACCGTCTGTGTGAAAAGTTGCCCCTCAGGTCCCTTCTAAATCATTCTCTTCTAACCTTTAAAGTATGTCCTCTAGTTGAGAACCCCCCTACCCTAGGGAAAAGACCTTTGCTAGTCACCTTATCTACGCCCATCATGATTTTATAAACCTCTATAAAGGTCACCCCTCAACCTCCCAGCCTATACAGCCTCTCCTTATCATTCAAAGCCTCCAATCCAGGCAACATCCTTGTAAATCTTTTCTCTAATTTAATCTTCCTACAGACTGCAACCAAAACTGTACACAATACTCCAAATGTGGCCTCACCAATGCCCTGTATGACCATGACATGACATATACGCAACAATCTAAGCAATGAAGGCAAGCATGCCAAATGCTTTCTTTACCAGGCTGTCTACCTCTGACACAACTTTCAAAGAACAAATGTACCTCAACTCTTAAGTCTCTCTGCTCGACAACACTTCCCAGGGCCCTACCATTAACTGTATAAGCCCTGCTCTTGTTTGTCTTACCAAAATGCACCACCTCATATTTTCATCTACTTCAGTGAGCCATGTTTCCATATGACACAGTTGCCTGAACAGCTTTGTCAGCATAAACATTCTTAGCTGAAACACTGATAATAATCAAGTAAGATGGCTATACTCCTGCACAATTTGCAATTCCTTTCTTACGTATCCCCATGTCACATCTGCTTTAGAAAAAAAGATTAATATTACAGGGCTATCACTTGCAGATGTAAAAGAAAGTTTTCACCAAAGCTGAAAACTTTGATTTGGGGAGAAATTAATCTAGATTATGAGCATGGTAATAATACAAAAGAAAAAGGGATGGAGTGTCACTCAGGCTCATCACCTGCATCCTTTTCTTTTCATTGCTTGTCTCATTGACTCACATTTGTATTTTCTTAGAATACATTACAACATTTCAGTGTAAGATATTGTAATAACAACAACTGCATATTGAAGAAGCGAAAAAAAACAGAAATTGCTGAAAAAACTCAATAGGTCTGGCAGCATCTATGCAGAGAAAGCAGAATTAACGTTTTGGGTCCAGTGACCCTTCTTTAGAATTGAGTTTTGAGATTTTCTAGCAATTTCTGTTTTTGTTTCTGATTTCCAGCATCCACTGGTTTTTTTTGCATACTGAAGATTTTGTTTGTAGATTTTATACCTAAACATTTACTGTTTAAAAAAAAAAGACTGGCTAGCACCAATCAACTTGAACCCTTTAAAAGAATCCATTTCAATCAGATGTAATTGACTTTTGGAAAATAGAAACACTGTACTAACATATTGCTGAACACTTAAATGAGTGGAGTACCTACTCTTCCTGGAAGTCATCCATTATCTACCATACACCCCAGACTCTGAGGTTTAATAGCTAGAAATGGCTGGAAAATCAGCAGTGCCTCTGCATTGCAGTACTTACCTCATTATGTGAATGCACTCAGGGTCCCTAGCGAAGCTGTAAGCGTATCCACTAGAAGTGGTGCCAAAATCAATAGCTACCACCACAACAAATGACTGCTGCAAGGATGCAGTTTGTTCAGATTCCTTCTGTAAGAAAAAAAACCTTGCTCAAAAAACATTTTAATTGCATTTTAATGCTGATGTTTTATTTCTTTGTTTTTTTTTGTGATATTCAAGTTTTAATACAATGTTTTACCTCACTCTAATTATCCATAATATTGAATCATTTAACTTCCAGTTATTATTGTAGCTGATGAAGCCCTCAGTTAAGCTTTATTCAACTATCTTTCTATGGCCTCATTTATGAATATTAGAAAAAAAAAATCATAAATTAAGGACAGATTAGAAGCTCTGTAAAAGAAGCAGAAAGAGTGGCCACTTTTCAGGCCACTGGGACAGTGAAAAAAGACTGCTTTTCACAATCATCCAATGACATTTTCAACCTGTTTTCCTGAAATATTTCAACTGTCTTTCTTTGTGGGAGGTATAGATAAGAGTTGATGGTAGTTGTCATTTCCCTAAGATGGGGATTTTCAAGACAAGGGGGCATATTTTAAGGTGAGATGAGAGAGATTTTTAAAAAAAAAACACGAGGCAATTTACTTTTTATTTAACACAGAGAGTGATTCATGTGTGGAATGAATTTCCTGATGAAGTGGTGGATGCAGGTACAATTACGATGTTTAAAAGACGTTTGGATAGATGTATGAATAGGAAAGGTTTGAGGGATATAGGCCCGCAGCAAGCAGGTGGGACTAGTTTAGTCTGGGATTATGTTCAGCATGGACTGGTTGGACCGAAGGGTCTGTTTCTGTGCTGTATGACTCTATATGAAAGTCAGTCATTTTTTATTATCATGACTCTAGAAATACATTCAAAGACAGGAAGTATTTAGAAATATGTTAGTGTTCCAGGTATGGGGATATGTACACACTGCAAGTGATGAACACGTACAGTTATGCGATCAGTTCTTGCTTGTTATTAGACTGCAACAGTGGAGGTATCTCCGTATGCTCTTGCATTCACTTGTGGAGTCGTGTTCAGCAACTCCTCAATGCATGTTCAATGTAATGTTAGGTGACAACTGGTGCGAGTGCCACCTTTCTCTGAACAATAGGAGAGCTTAAAATTAAATTTAAAAATCATGTAAGATCCTCCATGTTAAATTCCAGAAAACTAGTTTGGTAAAGGCTCGAACTGGGGCTACTCTAATTAACTCTTTTTTCACACATGGAATATGGACATTGTTGCAAGGCCATCAGTTGTTGCCTACCCCTAATTGTTCTTGAACTGAGTTCTTTAGTGGACAATTTCAGAGTTCAGTTAGGAGGCAATTACATTGCTTTGAGCCTGGAATCACATATAGGTCAAACCAAGTAAGGACAGCAGATTTCTGTCCCCAAAAGACATCAATGAATTAGATGGTTTTTTTATAAAAATCAATAACTGTTATCATGACCACTATCACTGAGAATAGCTTTCAAACCCAGACTTCCACTAATTGCATTTAAATTCCACCAGCTGCCAAGGTAGGATTTGAACTCTGTGTTCTTTGTGCATTTGTCTGGGTTTCTGAATTATGAGGACTGTGGCTTTACCACGATACAATTGGAAAAGAAGCATGGACCTCCGAACCCAACAATCACAGTTTAGGTTAGATAAATGGATCAACAGCATGCAGAATAGAGTGGGAACAGCAGAAAAGAAGCTAAAGTCAGAGGTGATGCAAGACTGTAAAAATATTGGATGTAAAGACACAATTGCACTTACATGTGCTACTGAGTTGGGAAAAAAAACATAAGACAGCATTGATTTCTCAGATTTTACTTTCAGGGAGATATGGAAAATCTAGTAAGTTTTAAGCATCTACAAATGGTGTAGAATAGGCCCATGGAAGAGGGTAGAGAAAGAACTCACAGTTTACCACCCCATTTCAGTTCCAAAGCTCTAGAGTTCCAAACTAGGTTAAAATTAAGGTGTTAATTCAGTATCTCCTTGGCACATTCCACTTGCAGCTGGTAGCACCAAAGTCACATGAGGCCCGGGATCACTGAGGCCTTTAGGCCACAAATGAAGTGAAGGCAGGATGGACAATTGGGGTTTGTGAGATGATCTCTGATGTCTTAGGAAGGCAAATGGTATATTGGTTTTTACTGCAAGAGGATTTGAGTTCGGAAGTAGGGATATCTTATAGCAGTTATACTGCTATACTCAGCACCTCGAGAATTACATATATTTCTGGTTTCCATATCTAAGAAAGCACATACTTGCCTCAAAGGGAGTGCACAGGTGGCTCATTAGGCTGATACCGGGGATAGCAGGACTGTGCTGTAAGGACAGATTGAATCAACTGGGCCTGTTTTCACTAGAGTTCAGATGGATGAGAGGGAATCTAATTGAAATGTATTAAATTCTAATAGGCTGAACAGACTAGATATAGGGAGGATGTTTTCCCTGCTTGGAGAGTCTAGAACCATGGGACATAAACTAAGGATATGGGGTAAACCATTTAGGACTGAGATGGGGAAAGAATTCTTCACTCAGAGCATAGTGAATCTCTGGAATTCTCTACCATAGAAGGATGTGGAGACCAAGTCGTTGAATATATTCAAGAAAGAGATTGATACACTTTAAAGGCATCAAGAGGTATAGGGGGAAAACGGGAATATGGTATCGAGATAGAACATTAGCCATGATCATGCTGAATAATGAAGCATGCTAAAAAGGGCTGAATGTCCTACTTCTGAATCTAGTTTTTATATTTCCATCTTATGATATCTGCATACTTCTCCAATTTGATAGCTTCTGTATAGATCAACAATCAAGGGTGCAGAGGGCAACCCTGAACTCCCAAAGGCCTAGTCAATTCCCTGAGGGTGGTCCAATGGAATCAGGTGCTTTCCAAGCTCTGAATGTCTATTATTGCCTCTCCATCCCCCATAAATGAGGCCTGCAGCACTGAAAATTCCAATCAGACAGTCCATCAGCCCCACTGGGAACAATGACAACAAGTGGTACTGCACTCATAGGAGGGCTAGGATCGTAGAGGAATGTCAGGTCACAGGTCAGAGAAGGCAGAATGGTGCTTGCACGGTAATCATCATGCTGGAGCAAAGGAAAAGGCAACGCTGCCTGATGCTACACTCCTTGATATGGCTCAAGAGTGTCTGATAACGATGGATTCTTCCCACGAGGTTGCTGGATTTTGCTAGGCTGCCTTTCAGAGTTTAGCAAACCCATGTATCCTTCATTTAATCCCAGAGCCAAGGCCTCACCCACTCATCCTGCCCGTGGCTCACACACCCGCTTCCTGCCATCACTCATTTGTATCCCTTTAGCCAAGGTGTAATGTTGTGGCAGCAGCCACCACCTCAGAGTGCTGCTGCTGAATACAGAGGAACTGCCAACCTCTGATTGGCCAACAGATCTTGCCAGTTAAAGTTTCCACCTCCGCCGTCCTGGATCCCTGGGGAAGGCCTATGTTCCATTGACTCTGCTGTCTGATCTCAATCACAAATATCGCTCTGTAAAATGTCACCTACACCTGGCAATTGCTCTGCTCCCAGTTGTTGTCTATGCCTAACCTCACGTCCTGATCTAGTCTTCTACCATATTGTACTGCCATAATACCTACGCTCCCTGAATGCAGCCTTGCTGAGTGCTACCATTTGCCAGTACCCAGAGTGCTTCCTGGTTCCAATAGGCTGTCATTCAATGGTCACTGCTAGGGCATAGGTTTTCCCAGGAATACACTGTTAGGGAGCAAGTGATGTGGCATTTATCTACTCCACAAGACACCATCCTTGAATTTAATTCAGGATTTAAAACAGAAAGGGAAGGGAAGAATGGATCTTGCATTCATAGCACTTTTCATGAGTTTCAGGTGTTCCCAAAGTGCTTTACAGCCAATGGGATAACACTTTAAGGTGCAATAATTATGGCAATGAAGGAAACATGGTATCCAATTTGCACTCAGGAAGGTCCTTCAATTGCAATGTAACAATAATTGGATAATCTGTTTGTGAGTTAAGGGAAGAACTTGGTCAGGACCATCTGTGCTGCTCTCCTTGGAAACAGCACTATAGGATCTCTTGCATCCACCTGAGGCCGGATTTTGCCATGATCTCATGTACCATCCTAAAGATGGTGTCTCTACCATTTGGAACTCCTTCACTACTGCACTGGAGTGTTACCCTAGATTGCGAACTTAGGTTACTAGAGTGGGAATTAAATCTATGGCCTTCTGACCACAGCTACAACTGAGTTTTAACTGACGCCATACAGTAATTGTTATGGAGCACATATTTTTAATAAGTTATCAAACATGGTTAGCGTGTACGTGCTGTATTAATTGCAGTAAGTAATACACTCATGTGGCAGTTCTGCTCTCACCACCTACGCTGGTCATGCCTCCACAGGCAGTTTGATCAAGTGAAAAGCACAATGTTGAGCCATCTGCCTTGCTGCAGCAGCCTGTAAACAAGTCCCACTACAGGGATGGAGCAGGCTAAAGAAGGAGGAAGGAAACAATTATAACTTCTGTTACTTCAAAGTAGAATCCAGCACCTTCTCTATTTTAAAATAAGATGAACTTACCTTAGTTCAGAAGCTGAACAACCACTGAAGAGGCCTTAGTACATAGGCCTGTAGTGCATGCCATTCATTGCTGAATTGGGTGTTTGCCAATTGAAAACAGGCCCTTAATTTTCTCCTTAAAAAGGGACCAAGGGACTGTTCTAGGTGTCAGCCTGAAACAGTAAAATAAGGGCCCACAAATTTAACAGTGGGGTCAATGCCTGTGCAGACTGGAAACAGGTGGTCCCACTGCTAAATGGATAAATGCTGCACCTGTTTTATGCCTGAAAAATGGGCACAAAGCATAACAATTTCTGCTGATTAGTTAAAGGTAAACTGACAAATCTTCACACAAAAACAATCAGACTGAGCAAATCTTACACATTATATTTAAGAAAAATACTCCAATCAAATATTTCACAAGGTGCTTGTATTTAAACTGAATAGCTTGACCATTCACTCAGGCTTCAGCTAAACAGACTAATTCCTACATTGAATCAAGATGAATTATGACTTCCGTAAGTGCAACTGATTTTCGACCTTGAAAGAACTGACGAAGCAAACAATAACCTTAATCTTGACAAATTTATCAGTTTTGTCACAGTACCCTGTAGTGGTTTAAAAGGAAGCTGTTGGATAGAGGCTTAAAATCATAGTGACTCTCTCAGTAATGGAAATATCTGAACTTGACTTCAGTCAAGTTTTGAAAGTTGACAGCGAGTCAGCCTGTAATAAACAGTCAGCATAGACTTCTCTCACAAAAGACTCAATAAATGCCACAACACAATTCAAAACATGACAATGGATTATCTCAAAGTTCTGGCCAATAATTACCCATCAATATCCACCCCAACTCCCAATCCCCAGCAGTACTCGACCAATATTAACAATAATGACTACATGTGAAGAGAACTCCACTGGCATGACGCTTTCTTGAGCTATCCTTCGGAAACAGAAGATATTATAAGAAATGCAGGTTTTCCTCTTTCCTTGAAATGAACTGTTTTCCAGGGACAAGATATGTGATAGATCTGGGGGCCCTTTGTTCAGTGCCATGGAATCAACATAGTCTCTTATTTTCATTCATATGTTATTTAAATAAAGTCAATTTACACCTTTAGCATATTCTCATTCAGACTTTCAAAAACCTCTCATTGTAAAATTGGATATGCCATTTGTCGGGTTTATGAGGCTACAGTCTGGTTTCCAAACTGCCACCAATGAGAGTCTACTGATGAGAAAATTTCAGAAGTTCATAATTCAGATTTCAGTTTTGTCAAGTTGCCTCTAACCTGTTATCACTATTATAACAAGTTACCAGCTTTAACAACTGATTACATTTTGAATAACACCTCTTAAAAACATATTAATAATACACATAACATATATCCAAACTTGGAATAATTGCATCTTGTAAGCAAGCAGATGCCCAGATTGTGATTAACATCATTAATAAACATTAATTTTGCTTGACTGAAACCTCAGAGTAGCAATATATCAAAAGACATGCAAGCAGTTTAGAAGTAAGGAAGCATTCTCTTACTGGAGACATTGAAGGGCTAAGTGGGGTAATACCAGGCTCTCCCAGGCTTTTAGCTGGCGATGGATAAGTTGAAGAGACATTTTCTGTAGAGAGTAATAAGCATCATTAGGTCATGATTCAATTTTCAAAAGTAAATTGTGAAAAGAAAATAGGACAATAAAACAAGATGAAAGTAAATAACTCTGATATATCTATTGAAATCTGAGAAATAATCAGTTTTATTTTGTTTATAAGTGAAACTTCTACATGGAAAAGAAACTGGAACTGCTGTTTGGCTAAAGGCTCTATACCTGAAATGCAAACTTACTTCTCTTTATGCATGTTGATGGATTTGTTGTAGACTACCAACAGGCTACCATGTCAGTTAGATTTTGTACCATATTTGAACAAAGCTCTAATTATTCTAAATTTGATTTCAAATTCAGTTTGTGTCCTGATCTCACTTAAAGAAATAAATTATAACCGATTGTTCTGATAAGCAGGTTCAAATAGTGGCTGTCACAGCGAGCAATGTCACCGTGCTTACCGTGAACAAGCAGAGAAAGTGTTAAAAACAACTTTGCAGTACAATTATTCAAATAGGCCAACTGTAGAAATTACTCCCATATTTATTGAATGCAGCTGATTCAGAACTACTAGTGATAAAGAAGCAAAGAGTTCAGGATCACTGATTTCTAAGCAGCCCATTGGGATGTTCTCCACCTAAACCAAGATGGGACCAATGTCCTAGCAAAAAAGGTAAATAGGCTGGTCAGAGATAAAAGGTACTGCAGATGCTGGAGAATCCGAGATAACAAGCATGGGGCTGGATGAACACAGCAGGCCAAGCAGCATCATAGGAGCAGGAAAACTTGACGTTTCGGGCCTAAACCCTTCATCAGAAATGGGGGAGGGGAAGAGGATTCTGAAATAAATAAGGAGAGAGGGGGAGGCGGATAGAGGATGGATAGGTGGAGAGGAGGCAGACA